>JARGYA010000422.1:0-114537 GCA_029204335.1 Mycena vulgaris
ACAAGCTCCTCCGGGCTGAAGCAAGCGATTACAGATGCACACACATATCCCCGGTGCACACCGCGTGCTACCCCGCCTTCATACCGTTGAACTGCAGCGCTCTGCGTTGGACTCTTCCGCTGCATGGATAGTGAGCGAGGGAAGATAACTAGCGGTTCAAGATTCAGCATCCGGGCGCCACCACTCTTTGGTTAACGATTTGGGGTGTGGTTGTCCCACTCGGGGGATGAGGAGTCTACTACTTCGGGCATCTCGTCAAAAAAAGATCCTACACTCTATAGCGGGGGCTTGAGATGAGCAAGCGCCTCCGAGTTATATAATCGCTACACCCTGTATGCACCCGGTGCACACCGTGTGCTACCCGCCTGCGTCTAGTAGTGAGGTGAGCTGGTATGTGTTGACGCCATTGGTACATGGATTTGGCTAGATCTGACCAGCCTTTATCAGGTTGGTGAAGATCAATGTTACTGGGTATAGTCTTTCGTAGTCATCCACACAGAGTGACCAAAAGTGCAGTCCACAACATAATGTTCTCAGGGGGTCTTATCTCCAATCCAACTTACTCGTCGCACTGTTGCGCGAGTCATCTTGCGCCAGTCTGCGCCGGCGACGAATGTGACTTGCGCGAGGTTGTATTACGTGTGGTCCTTGGACTGCGCCGTGTCATAGATAGATTCATTGGGCCCATCCCAGCTACATGTGCAATTTTGTGCAAAAAACTGCTACGTACAACGGCGGCCAGAGGGATCCAGAGCTGAGGATTCGGCGGAGACGCCGTCGGCAGGTCCACAGGGTGAGAAGATGGCTGCGGACGCGCCCCTTGTCCTGCATGACCAAGAACAAACGCAACACCCCGCAAAGTGTCCGGTCTTGCGTGGAATCCTCCAGGCTGCGACAACGCACGAGAACAGGTCGCCTCAGACGCCGAGAGAATTTACTCCGGGTGCGGCGCACCAGGGGCCAAAGAGAGTCGAGTAGCGTGGGCGGGGTGCAGGGTGGATGAGGCCGGAAGCACGTCAGAAGCGCGTCGTGAGCGCCTGCTGTTTTGCACCTCAGGCTATGTATAGAAGACGCGGAGTGGCGTGTATCGTGCGAAGGCACTGCGGGAGCGCGCGTGCAGCGGGGCGGTATCTGCGCTATCTACAGATGCACATGGGACGCGCGGGACGACGGCGTCGTCTGTGAAGCGCATGGCTCCATCTTGGGGGCGCGTTGATGAGGGAACGCGTTCGGCGCGCAGATCCGCTGAGCGCGGGTGCGCGCTATCGACGAGAGCGCCTTGGGAAAGGCGTGCATGCGCACCGGTATCAGCGACGGCGTACGGATCCACCGCCGAGGGCGCCTATTTACCGAGTGCGCGGAGCCGTCTGCAGGCGCGTGGATGTCGCGACGGTGCGGATTCGATCAGGGGACGCCTACCTGGTGGCATGTAACCGAGGCGGACGGCGGGGCGCGCGGAGAGCTGGAGGGCGCAGCGAGTGAGCCCGTTGGACTGGTGTTGATCCAGAAAGAGTGGCAGGAGACACGCGCTCCCGCGAGGCACCCCCTGCCTTGGTGCGTTTTCGTGAGAATCACGATAGAGGAAGGAGAAACTGTTGCGTGGCAAGGCGAATATCTGCGCACATCGACGCTACCAGGATTGGAACGGTGATGGCGCCTCCAAACAGGAATGTTGCGCGAGAGGCGGGGGTAGGAAATGACGGGGCGAGGTGTCGTGGATGGACGCGAACGGCGCGCGTTGTCGTGAGTGCGCGGGAGCCGCGGGACTAGGTGTACAGTGAGAAGCAAAGAAGATGCAGGAGCACAAAGTATTCATCGAGGGCGACACTCGCGCGCTTCCGACGCGGGCGCGAGGCATGGAGTGATTCTCCGAGTGTGAATTGACCAGGCGTTTATCTGGAGACGGACCCATATCCACGGACTGCGCGCGCGTCCAGGGAAGTGCACATAGTATTGCCGCCAAATGTGCGGTTCCACGAGGCGCTCGGCCCGAATGGGCGCTTCATGGCCGTCGGACGATGAGTAACGGCGCACGCCGCCGCCGCACGGGCACGGGCACGGACTAAGGAAGGCAGGCGGAGCGAAATTTAAAGGGCACAACGGGGCGATTGCGGATGTGCGCCAGCTGGAGAAGAGCAACAGGGACGAAGCGCAGAGACTTCTTTGATGGCGGATCAATCCACACTGCACAGCCGGGAGCTCTTCACACCAACTTCACACCTCACACATGTTGTCCAGGACTGATTCGAATCAATTATACTATAACATAGTGGCAAGTACGAGATACTCTACTCTAGGCCGACGGCGCCAGACACCTGTCCGCCGAGAGGCCTTTAATAAAACATCGTTAGTTCCCGTTCCTGGACAAACGACAAGGCGAGACTCACTGAGGTCGTTCCCCCACCACTCCGGGAAGGCGTGGGCATTGCCGACAGCACCACTAGAAGAGAAGAAACACATCGAGGGTAAGGACCGCGGCGGTAAGTGAATTCGGAAGGGTAAAGGAAGGAGACGCACAAGACAGCCAGGTTAAGGATGAACGAGATGACCTGAGTTCCGCCGTCCAGGGCACCGGCGACGATGTAGTTATCTGTGAGCCGAGTCGGAGTCAGCAATGGATGAATGGCAAAGGACGGTGGACGTACACTTAGTGAACCAACGTGGGTGCTTCTTGCGGAGGTACAGCTGCGAGAAGAGGCCGACGGCGGTCGCTGTGTTAACGGAGGTGTTGACGCCAACGGAGAGGTAGCACGAGTATCTGGGCAGGACAGGCAAGGGTCAGCAACGCACCGGGCGCAAGCGGGAATGAATGAACGGGGGCTCACTGGATGACGATCCCCGTATTGAAGTTACGGAAGAAGGTATTCTTGGGGTACATGCGCCACAGGATGTAGCCGGGGATGGGCAGCAGGCAGCCGAGGCCGAGTGCAGCGGGGACCCATCTGCGCAAAGGCAACGTCAGCAAACCAGTATTTAGACATGGATCGGTGAGCGTACTGATAGAGGGTCCCAGCGCGGAACATCTCCTTGCCGAGAGCACCCCAAGCAATGGCATTCGAGTTGTAGCTCTGGGCGTTCTGGCCGGACCAGAGACGCGTGCCCGAAATGGACAGAAGCGCGGGGCGCTGCTTGTCAATGATAGACAGCCTGCATACAAATCATATGAGAATGATGAACGGGACGAGACGCAGCAAGCGAACACACATCATAACGTAATTGAGCAGCGCGCCGACGATGCACCCCAGAATCTGGACGACGAAATTGACCTTGGGAGGGATCTTGAGGTACTGACCGAGCTTGAGGTCGCCGAGGAGCTTGATACCCTGAACCGTGGGCTGCCCGCCGTAGAGCGCGCCGTACCTGGTATACCGTACATGAAATCAGGGTCCGGATTGCCACCGTAGATTAACGTACATGTTAGCCACAGGGTCACCGGGGGCCATGTAACTGGTGATGACCTGGTAGAAACCGTCGAGCCCTCCGCCAAACTCTTTGAATCCCTGCCGCGCGCGCCACGTCAGTCAGTCATTTCGCGATGGATACATGAACATACGAGGATCGCCGACGTCGTCGAGTAGATGGCGGTGAAGAACAGAGAGAGGATGAGGATCTGCATAAATCATATACCAATTAGACGCCATGAAATGAATGAAGCAAGTGCAGCGAACGTACAACGGTGAGCTGCCACCACGTAAAGTGAGAGTGGCCGGTATAGTCCGTCGCCTGCGCCATGCCATATGATACCGCCAGCAGAACGCCGAACCACCACCGCGGGACCTTGGAGTAGCGCTTCATCTCTGAGTAATTGACGAACAGTGAGACTAGTTGTTGACATGGGCGACGGATTTTAATTGCGTACTCTCGTAGTGCTCATCGTGCACAATATGGACATGCTTGTTCCACGGGTTCAAGCTCATGACGAAGGGTTTGATCTCGGGCCAGTAGAACCTATGCGTGGGCGCGGGCGTTAGATGGTCTCGGCGTCCAAAAAAAAATCTACTCACAGGAAAACGTGTACGGTGGTCGCGCCCATGGCGAGATTCTGGGTGATTAAACTGAGCGTGTTCGTCGCGGCGAAGAACGCGGGCTACGCAGGTAGCTATCATGAATATACGGTGAAGGAAAGCCAAAGGAAACATGCGTACCCCGACGGTCTCGTATTTCGCTTGGTCGAACTTGCCATCAGTGAGAATGAGGGTCTGGTCGTACTCGGCGCCAGTGGCGTTGAACAGGGCTTGCGCTGCAGAAAGATGGATGAGGCCAAGGCACATTGTGGGAACGGGTTAGACGGACACATGAACGGGAACGTCTTGCCGTGCCAGACATTCCCGTAGTAGACCGCGGACATGAGGATGTACGTGAATATGATGCCAATGTTCTCGTTAATCTGGGTCCAGATGGGGAGGTACAAGTTGGTGGAGCCTGTTTTGGACGTGAGATGGGTACATAGTCTGGACGCCGGATAATGCACGCACCGATCAAATTCCAGTCGAAGCAGACCGAGAAGAGCTAGAAGGCGAGGGTAGGTAAGATAGCCGACGACGAGGGGGAAGACGTACACCCATGCCTGCGGGCCAGGATTAGCACAAAACGGAGACATGGAGGGAGAAGATGGGACATACCCTCGTTGTTGCTTGCACCGCCAAAGATATTCCGCATAACAGAATGCGACTGGTCAATCTATACATCGGACATGAGGAATCCTCTCGCCCAGGGGTCAAACGAAAGACTGACCAAACAGAAGATCGAGACACCGGTGAGCAAGGGGAAGATCCACTGGGGGAAGATCTCCCAGACAAAGATGGCGGCGAACACAGTCCAGAAGAGCTTCGTCCGCTTCGAGCTCAGGCCACCGTCGAAGTGGAGGGCCTGGAACATGTTGGCGGGGACGATGGTGGTAGGCCAGAACGTGATGGAAGGGTAGACGAGCGCCTCCTGGAGGATACCGGCGAAGGCGTACCCGATGAGCTGGGACGCCAGGAGTGTGAAGATGGCGATGCCGGCATTCATGGTGTTGTTGCTGGGGGCGGAAGGCTCAAGGAACGCGAGGGGAATGAAATGAGGGGGCGTACTAGAACAGTTCCTGCACCGAGATGACTTGGATCGCGGTGGCCGAGCCTGCTGCCTGGAATTGGTTTTGTCAAAATGCACGCCTGGTTGAGGAAGAGAGCGCTGCGCACCGTGCTAGACATGATGATGATGCAACCGTGCTCCTTGATGTTGAAAGGACCAGGGTTGAGCCATTTCAGAGGGCCGACACGGGGGATCAGCTTCTCCATTAATTTCCCCTGGAGCAGGTGTCAGCTAGCGAAAGCAGGCAAGACGAGGCACGGGGGACGCACAGCAAAGTAAGTCATGATGAGTAGGAAGCCTTGGGATACGTTGAGCGTCTGGGGCTTGAAGTAGTACAGTTGAGCGAGCACAGATCTAGGGGGCCAAATGGAGATTGGAGGAGCACGAAGAGGAAGAAAAGAGCACGTACCCAAAGGCGGAGAATCCCAAGCCAAGGAAGACCATTCGAATCGTGAATATGGGTAGGTCGACATCGTCGCTGTGAGGGAATGAGATGGAAAAGGGGAGGAATGAAGAGCTCGCTCACCGAGTGCTGAGGACCTTGATAGCAACATCGTGAGCCGTCTCGACGAGGTACTCAGCCTCGGTTGCCTCACCGCTGGCAAGACGGGCCTCAAGGGCCTCTGTCTCGCGCAGCTGTGCCTCGTCATCGATCGCCGACGCGGTCTCGACAGACTGGTCGGCCTTCTTGTAGTCGACGGCCTCCTCGTCCTCGAGTTTCTGGTCCGAGGTGAGGGACACGGGGTCGGGGACTTTCTCGCTCAAGGCACTCATGGCAAAGTGTGAGAAGCAGGAGAGAACTCGAAGAACCGGAACTTCGGGGAAGTCTCTTTATCTCATGGACGTTTCCATGTTTCCATGTTCGACGATAACGGGGATTTAATGATACCATGTGCTCCACGCGCGAAATGTAAGTCGGCACTTCGGCAAACGCTTATCCTGACATACGTGCCTGGCAGTTGATATGCACTGCTAGCCGATCAGCGCCCGGGGTACCAGAGGGCCTCAGGTCTTCCCGGCGGAGGTATATCTGTTCCTGCAGTTATCCTGCAAGAAGTAGAAGAACGACTTGCGTTTGATTCGAACGCTCTGCGGTTGAACCCAGGATGAACCAAACATGCAAGGCAGATGCCCTGGCATTAATTACCGACCCTTGCCAGCTGTATGCTACCTGTCTTTGTCAATGCAGCGTGGGATTGCGAGGGCAAGGCGCGGGAAGGCCGCGGGAAGACACATGGCTCGGACAGCCGGGCTCGGGGTGAACAAGTGTGGTGCGTAGGTATGTAGCATTACGCGGCACGGTCCCCTGAGGAACGAGAATAAATGCATGATGCACATGGAGTGTTACCAAATATTACCGCTTTACTACCGTTAGCTACTACCTACCTAATTGATAAAAATAGAAAAAAGGGCCAAGGAATGAACGAAGTGCCTGGCTGCAATGCCTAATGTTCGGGTCAAAGGAACACTAGCGAGCAAATATATATCTGCATCAAATGTGGGCGCATCTATGATGTGCAGACACGTCTTAGGCGTAGTGGCAAGCCTGGCTCTGCCTGGCTTCGGATCTATCCTGTATGATTGAGCGATATTGGCGGGAGAAACAAGAGCGCAACCGGGGCTCGAATCGAACGCCGCCGATTTAATGAGACGGCTACGTAGCGCAGATACGCCCGGGCCGATGCCAGCCACACTTGTCCTTTGCCCCGTTTTACCAGCATTTCTGGGATGAGATTAGTGGGATAAATGGTACGGATGATGATAGCGGGATTCACCCTCATCATGGAAGGGAACCGTGCTCCCGGCTGCACTAACCTCTTCTCTCTTCTGCCTGGCTTAATATTCATCAGCTGTGGTGAGATAAAACAGCCCCAGTGGGACAGAAAAATGGCTCGGGCTCGATCGGGTCAACGGAACGAGATCTGCTGTTGATCCCGAAATGAACTGAAGGATGGGATACAGACGCGCCCGGGCTACCAACTCTTGTCAGCTCTACATCTGTCTTTGCCAGTTCAGCGTGGGGTTGTGAGGTCGAAAAGTATTTGGCCCGAGGAACATGTGGGTCGGGTTCCGAGTGAACAAGTGAGATCTCCATACCCGTGCGGAACAGGCACGCAGCCCGGGCGCTACCTAGCGCTGCTAGCTTCATATTTGACCCGCTACACCGGCATTTATTCAGCGATATAAGCGGAGGAAGAGTTACGGAGGCTGAACGGCTCGGACGAGCCTGCTCTTCCTAGCTAGATTCTGATCAGCTCCGCAGTAGGTATTTGTGGGGAGATGAAACAGCTCCGGAGGGACAGGAGAGGGGCTTGGACTCGCATGGGACGGTCGGGAGCTCGAACGAAGAGAAAAAATGGGACCTGGACGTGGCCCGGGCGGTACCTAGCCTTGCCAGTCCCTTATATAATTATTCAGCGATGTCGAAGAAGAATCCAAGTGACGCTCGTTTCGAGTTATAATGTTCTAGTAGCTTGATCTGTGGTGCAGCGGCCGTCACGAGTCATAATATGGCTTGATCCGTCGGGTGATGTAGATCCATATAAATGGTTGACAAAAGCTCAGCTCCACAGTCTCCACCGTCGATGCCCGTGGTGTAAGCGGGGTTAGGCACTGAGCGAATTTATCCAGAGACCAGGGATAGTATCGTCCACACAAATCACAAGCATGACCTCGTCGGACGAGGGCGGTGAGTCAACTGCCAACATTGAAAAAATAATCCCCGGGCAGATCCGAGAGATGATAGTGAGATGATCGATGACGTAGCGAATATTTGACCAGGAAGTGACGTCAGGAGCCCGAGTTGACCAACAGGGTATCGGAAAGCTAGTCAGAAAGTTGGTGCACGAGAGTTGCAGACCGAATCGACGGGGAATCGGCGCGCTACAAGTCTCTGCGCTGCCTAGGAATAATTGAATCAGTTCGGTAATATTCGCGAGGGAGCTAAATAATTACAAGCGCTGGATGCGTATTGTGTGGGCCGGAGTCGAGCAGCGTATCGGATTACTGAGGATTCAGGCTGCCGTATCAAGCCTTTTCATCTTCATATTTCGATCCATGTGATATTCGAGGTGTGGGGGGAAGGCACACCCGACGGAGGAATGGGTTGGGGTTGACTCGAACAAGAAATGAACTTACATAGTGCAGACGCGGCCCGAAAGCTAGCTTCGTATCTTTTCCTAGATAACTGAGTAGGTTCCACAATATTTTTGGCCGGAAGAAAACCACGAATGAGGAGGGACCTGGGGCTGGAGTCATCTGGAGCCATCTGTTAGTTACACTCTGCGACGTCAAGCTTATGTGCGGACTCACGCCTGTCCGTGTGTAAGTTAACGAGAGTGCAGTAGGATTTTGTGCTGTCAAAAAAAAGAGGAAGGCAAGGTGAATCATAATTATAGCGTCGAAGGGACTGAGTCAACGCACTCGTACGAGGGGAAGAAGCCGGATATGCCTAAGACAGGCATAGGAGTCCCAGTGCGTGATAAGCCCTGGAGATCCGACGGCGGACCTGCGGCATGGGGTCGACCGTCGGAATTGGAACCGAACTCGGGGTACTACAACTTCCGCTGACGTCCAATACGGTCAATACAACCCGGCATGTCAGTCCAGTTGAGGAGGCTCCAATCGTCGGTGGGTGTGCGAGGCGAGGGAGTGGAAGTATGTACGCAAATTCAGGGTCGACGATTAATATCATATGACTCGGAAGCGCCCGCCTGTGGGTGACTCGTTAATGGCTTTCGGTACCGGCGCGCGGAGTCATTTTATGGATTTATATCCCCGACAGGCAGGACTAGGGCTGCCGCCCGTTGCCGTCCCCACGGCACCCGTCGAACAGGTACCGTGCCCGTTCCGTTGGAGATCTGGCGTTTCGAAAAACGGGCCGTTGAAAAACGGCCGTCAACGGCAGGTCAACGGGTACACGGGTCTCTTTCAAACTTGTGCGTTTTTTGCCTTAAATAGTGGTATCTGAGGCGGGACGTCTGCCGCATCCAGCCGAGCCATTCTTCCCCTCTGGGAAATTCCCAATAATTGACCTCGAAAGTTCTTTCCACACGTTCTACCAACCTTCTGCGCCACCAGCTAGGTCAGGATTCACCAGCACCCGTTTGGATCCCAAAATAGGTCAAGTTCAAGCGTCTAAACCTAACCGTCACGGCCGTCGTGGCCGTGCCGTTGACCGTGCCGTGCCGTCCGAGCTCAGGAAGACCACATGACGGGCCGTACACAAGCTGAACGAGCGGTGCCCGCATCAATAAAGGATACACTGAGAAGCGACAGACGTGGGACCCAATCAATTCGGCGGGGCTGTTCACGAGAGCAACAGATTAGTCCGCGTGCGCAACGCTGGGGCCATCGTTGTGAACCGTCTCAGCTGCAACGAGCACATTGAGGAACGCGCTATTGACATTGTCACACGTCGCGACATCAGCCACCCGAGCAGAGCCGACGCGGCTCCAGCGGTTAACACCGACGTCAGAAAAGCAGGGATGAGGACGGCACAGTTATAGCGCCGAGATGACCCTTGAAGAAGGATCGCATCGGTGTCGTCCCCGTCTCTGAGCATAGATCGCGCCGAGTAATCGTGGGCATGCGTAGGGCTTGGGAGTGACTTGCCTGGTGGTCTTTTGCTACAAGTCCGGCCAATAGACTCCAGCGGGTACTCTCGCTATGCGTCGGATTCAGCCATCTCCTCAGGAAGTGAAGAAATTGGGATATTCACAGGACCTGTAGTCCAAGCGCAAGGTCATAGAGCGAACGTCCATTCCAAGACAAAGCGCTCTCACTCTGTCATTGGTACACGGTCGGCTGGCATTTGAGGAGTAGGAGCATAACAGGAGTGTCGCATGTCAGAAAGAATCGAGAGTGTTCATGAGAATGACAGGTCAGTTCAAATCGTGATGGACGGTTGACGCTGAATGACTAAAGGAAGTTGGAAGAGCATCCGCAATTGGACATCTTGAAGTATTAGAGGAGCTCTGGTCCAGTGCTGCGGCCTGGGCGATAGAAATCAATAGGCAAAGCGTCTGGGATTGGGATTGAATCGTGATTTCTAACGGCCAATCTGCTGGATGTGCAGAGGAAGATTCAGGGCGTAGGATTCCGTGGTCGAGGCACGATCAGGCCAGAGCGACCCGGAGAGTCAAAAGCAGAGGGAAGAGACGGCATCGAGACGGCATCAAGCGGCGGATCACGGCCCGATCGCCCGATCCTCTCTTCTCCTCCAGCCACTCCGCAACCACCGTACGTCTGGCAGCTCCTTGAGCCAGCGATGCCAGGTTCCGAAGCTCGATTCACACAACGCTAGTCAGGCCGACTCTGGTCTGCTGCCCTTGCTATCTTAATCGGCGTCAATCCTGAGCCAGTCTTGCTCTTCTCTAGTCCAATCTTGCAATCCTCGTCGGGACCCAAGCATGCCTCTTACTCTCTCCTGCCGTACGTCCATACTCAGACATTTTACCCTATCCATCTGACCCAACGCAGGATCCTGAATCGCACTGCTCAGGAGTCTCAGAACACGCTTTGCACTAGTATAGATGGATTGGCTTCGGTGTGTGGGTGTACGCCTTCTTTTCTCTCTCACCGTCATTCTCGCCAGCTGAGAAAGATCTCGATGTAGCTCGAGACGCCTCTACCACCGCGTCGTCTGTCCCCGCTGTATTTGCGCCTCTTTCTCTGCGACGGCCAGTCGTCCCCCGCGTCCACGTCGTCCCCCGCGCCCAGTAGCGCTCCCTCCCCGCTCGGTACTGCTCTGCCGTCGCCGTGGCTCTCCCAGCATCCGCGTCCTTCGTCTCCCAGAGCAGCACCTGCGCCCTCGCTCACAGCACCGCGTCCCTTCCCGCCGGCGCAGCCGCTCCTCTCATATCTATTCCCCGCCATCTCCGCCCACTTCCTCCCCCCCTGCGTCGGGCATTAAGCTTGCTTCTGCACCGCTGGATCGCATCCCCCGGGGTCCGCGTGCCCTCTCTCCCTTCCTCCGCCGAGTTCCTTCGCCCCTCGCGTCCCCGCCCGTCGAACAGCTCCGACGTCGCCGCATCGCAGCCCTCCACCCTCCCAGGGCGAATGCGGATGTATCCCCGCCCGCGCACTCGTGATACGAGTCGCTCCGCGCACATGGCGAGGAGCCCGTCCCCGATGCCGCCTCTCTCCTCCTCCCCACCCTAATCTTGCGCGCAAGGACGGGGACTAGCGTCAGCGAGGGGTGTGGGTGGCGTCGTCCGCGCCGACGCGGATGTGGATACGGGCGTAGTCACCAGAGAGGAGATTGGCGCGGGCGGCGCGCACAATTCGCGCAGCACTTGGAGGAGTTTACCAATGCGCCCGCGCGCTAGTCCCATCCCCACCCCACGTCGCCGTTCCCCCATTGTTTTGCGCATGCCCCGTCCAAGATCCCTCGTCGACGGCGGGGGGCGACGCCGCACACGCACCAACTCCGTCTGCACCCCTCGCCCCCGTTCCCCCGTCCCCGTCATCGCCCATCCCGCTGTTCTCTTACTGCCGGCCTGCTGCGCGCCCCGCCGTAACCGCAATCGTGCCATCACCTCCTCATGCGCCTGACCTGGGATTCGCGGGGAAGGGAGGAGGCGCACGGCCCGCTCCCCATCGTCGGCTTTACGTGCGACCCGCGGCCCCACTCTTCTCTCCGCTCCGGCCCCTCGCGCCTCCAGCACCTTCTTCTTCCGCCTCCCCCGTCGGTCCCCGCCACAGCTGAAGTCTTTTCCGCCGCCCGCGCTTGGGCTCGAATAGCGTATAGGGAGGAGGCGGGGGATGAGGGTAGGGAGGGTGGGACGCGGGTGCGTGCGCGCGCACGCGATACGCAGGGGCGGTGACGCAGAGCATGGTGCGGGTGCAGGCGCAGGTGCGCGAACTCACCTCTTCGACTTTGCGTGCACACGCTCCCTCTGCGTGAAGTCGGCATCCCCCTCCCTCCCCCGCGTTCAGCGCCCTCCTCTTCGCCGCGCCTCCCCGAGTCCCCGGCCCCTTTCGTTCGCGTGTGCGGGGAGGTGGGCGGAGTAAAGCCTGGCCGCTGTGTACGTGTAGCCTTGCGCGAGGCCCGCCTGCACGTGCGGAAGGAGGGCGCGGGAAGAGGGGATGCGCTTGCGTCGTGCGTCGCTCGCGTCCAGAGACCTCCTCGTCGTCGGCCACAGTCCCCGCCGTACCTGTAGTCGTTCCCCCCGTGCTTGGGCGCGAATGTGGGGGGAGGGGCAGCACATTGTGCAGGAGCAAGAGCAGACCGGAGCGGGTGTCGAGGAACAGGGCGTATGGATGAGGGATGGGAAGGTGGGAGGTGGGGTGCGCGCGTGTAATACGCAAGTACCGCTGGATCGGGACTCGCGATGATGGGACGCAAAACCGCGTGGGGCGTCGGCGCGGGCGGGGGGTGATGTACCGGAGGCGGGGAGGGGGATGACGTGCGAGGCGAGGAGGGGGATGACGTGCGAGGCGAGGAGGGGGACGGGGATGGGGACGTGGTGCGGATGCGCGCGCTCAGATATTGCCCCATCCCGACTTTGCGTGCGGCTAGCGCTCGCACTCCTTCTCTCATGCACGACCCGCGTCGTCGCCCCCGCTTCGTCCCGCGCCTCCAACACTTTCCGCGCCCACCCCAGTCCCCGACGCCGCCTGCTTGATTCCCCGCCTCCGCCTGAGGAGCAGAGCGCCGTGGTGTACAGGTCGGCGTGCTTGCGCGGCACGCGTAGATGTGCGGGAGGGGAGAGGGGGGGAGGGTGGGAGGCGGGATGCGCGTGCAATACGGGAGGAAGAACGAGGATGAGAAATGGGTGGAGATGAGGAGGGTGTGTCGGCGTGCGGGTAGAGGGCGACGCGACGAGGGAGGCGCAGGCGCGGGCGGGGAGGTGTTGCGCGATGGCTGGTGCGAGTGGGGGCGCGCGCGCCGTGCACCGGTGTCCACTCGCGGGTTACAGCCGAGGGGAGGAAGATGCGGGCGGGCGACGGAGGGGAAGGGAGGGAGAAGCAACACGACTTGTATAGACCGGCGGATGGGGGCGGGGGCGCGGAGACATACGCACCAGACGGCCTGGGGCGTGAATGAAAATAGGAGCGGCGTCCGCGTGCGGCGGGGATTTGCCAGTGAAGGGGGAAGACACCCGATTCACTCTGGATCCTTCCCCGACCTTCCCTCCCGGCTGGATCTCGAGTTACCCGCTTCCACGTCCTCCAGCTCTGCCCGCGCTGCTCTTGCACGTGCGCCTTCCGCGCGCCTTTTTTTCCACCTCCCGCTGTGCCGCCGCATGGGGGATTCATATCGCTCACGCCCTGGCGGTCTCCCCGCCCCGCCCCGCCCCGCCCCGCCCCGCCCCGCCCTGCGCAGGCTGAGCACTCACCTCGCACTTTACCCGTATTAGCCAGCGCCGAATGGTTCTTCGTCGTCGTACCAGTACAAGTACGCTGTCACCTTCACCTCCTATTTGCGTGAATATATCTCGTTCTTAAGTCTTTACATCGCCCTCTGCTGCATGATCGCGAATTCCTCGGCTGCCCTGAACTTATTCTGATCTCGAAAGCACTGGATTATCTGGTGGGTGACCCTGTCTCTCGTCTGGACCCAACTACGCGCTGTATTCTCAATATGCTGGAAACATCTGGGTTTGGTGCCGACTTTGCAGCAGGATCGTTTTCGCGCTTAGCTGGCGCGCCGCTCTCTCCCCGTTTCCTTCTTCCTGCATGGTTCTCGAGCTTCGCTTTATCGTTCTGCTTTCTGGGGGAACTTGCGAACCATTCTCCTCTGCTTTTGTCCCAGCCCATCGCTTGAGATGCCCCCGATTTCTTCGGATCACAGACTAGTGCCGTTCAAAGTTTCCCTTTTTAGCTCCTGTTTGCGCTCCTGGTTCGTTTCCTGTTTGCTTCCAGGAGAACAACCAGGAGACACAAAAAGGGATCAAGTAGGGAAGATTTTGCAACCAGGAGATACACGTGTCCCTTTTTGCAAAGTTGTCCCTACTTGGTCCCTTTTTGCGTTTTCCTGCTCGGTTTCCTACTCAACCCCAATCAATCTCCGCTTCGGCACACCCTGCCTTTGAGCCTTTGCTCCGAGAGTTCCTATTCTCTCGCCGCACGGCACACTCCATGGATTGTGCACCCTAACTTTTTGACCTACTGCTCTGTATTCTCTTCAGACTTGAGTCAGAACATTGATGTATGCCGAGCTATGCCGAGACCTAGTCCCAGTTCGATAACACGATACCCCGCGACCCCGCAATTCAGCCTCTCGCAGGGTAGTAGGGAACACATTGCATCTATGACTCTATGTTCGCTTTGACCGAAGGCGGCCGCCGCTGCACTGTGCGGGACACGTACACGCAGAGCAGTGACGGCGCGTGAGCCGCCTGATGTCACTGAGCTGAGTTTGAACTTGTCGAGAGGTCGCCGACACATGCCGAAGTGTCGCTTCAAGTAGGAACACTCTCCTACTTGCTTCCTGGTTCAAAAATCCCAGCCCTAGGGTTTCAAACATGCTCCTTTTTAGCTCCTGGTTGAGTTCCTACTTCGTCCCTTTTTGCCCATTTTACTGCCAAAAGTACAAAAAGGAAGCAATCAGGAGCGCAAACAGGAAGTCAAATAGGGCCAACTTTGAACAGCACTACTGTATCTGGATCTCCATGGTCCGTCTCGCCCAGGATCTAGGTCGCATACGAGATATCACTCCCGTTCAAATCTCCGGCAGTTTGTGCTCAAATATAGATGGCTATCCCAGAGTGGTTTCTCTCCTTCCGGTCTTATTCCGTTCAAGCACAAACTGAAGTTATTCGTTGTTGACTGGCTCTCTGCCGACTCCAAATATTCTTCCGGTGAATCCAGATTCAGATCTCTGCCAATGAACTGTTTCGATTCCGAAATCCAAGCTGCAATACCGCTCACGGGCCGTCCATCCACGGTTTCCCCCCTCGGGAGATACTCAGCCCCTGGCCATTATTGACTTCGCGATTCTTGATACCTTTGTGCATCAACGAGGTTTCTCTCCGACGTCACTAATCCTGCGTCAATAGTCTCGCCGCTCTCAAGAAATACCGACCATGACCGGCTACTGGCACCGTCGACTGGATGGAATTTCTGCAGGCCTACATACACAATGGGAATACCGGTTTGATTCCTTCTCCAGCGTTCGCATAATTCTGATGGATGTTAGCAGAGTGCGCTGTGGTTCACCTACTCGGTTGACCCGCCTCCTCCTTGCTAGCGACCCTCTGCTAAATTTGTCTTTTTTTAACCGGTGAGAGCTCTGTGCGAGGACCATGGCTTGCGAGCTCTATCCATCTACTTTATACTCCGCCGAGATCGGAGAGACAGCGCGATAGGTGGGACTTCGACTGGCGCCTACAATCTCGGCGATGCAAGTGCATTTCATTCTGATAGATCGAAAAGCTGAGGACCCGAAAGTATAGATCAAGACAGACCATATGGTCGTCAAGACGTTCGTTTATAGAGTGGCCAGCACCGGAAATCAAGCGATATGCATCACTATCTCTGGATCCAGCAGCGTGCGGTCAAAATAATCTGTAAGGGGTCGTACATAGCCTCGGTGGCTTGGTTGAACAGAGCCACTCGTACCGCAGAAAGAAGCAGCAACTATGTAAGGTGACAACTTAAAGACTTTCATTGGACAATGAGTCCAAGACGAGGTCCCAGAGTTCGATGGGTAGCAGATGCTGTGGCGAATTTAGGAATGACTTCCTTCGACGGGAGAGAGCCGGAGACCACGCTCTCCGGCAGGGACCGATCGATGTCACAAGGGGCGCGCGAGAAGCTTGGACATACCACTGGATGTGCACCTTTTTCTCTAGTAGAGTCTCCTGCTCAAGTATCTGGGATGAGTATATCTAGATCGGGTATGTGTAGGTCATTTTTTTCCCGGGGGGTATGACTTTGAGGCATGTACCCATCTTACTGGTGCTTGCGGCGGGACTCAAGGAATTCTGCCAGTACAGTACCAGGTCGGAATCTTGCCTTGGAGAATAGTATCCTTCTGATTTTAAACCTACCTTGCTAAAGAATCGGTAGGTATTTCAACGTTGAAGATGACCTTTGTTCAGCTCCAATGTGGGATCACGGTCTACATACTATTACGGCATCTCGAATGCCATTGAATTGTATAGTAGATAACAAAATGGTAACTTTTTTTGTCCACTCATTCAAACTCACTTCTGTCCCTCTGAACTCATTCCCTCTTCCTAATCCAAATCTTTCCCCGGGGATTCGGCAACTGAAACAACCCGGAGCGAATATCTGGTGGCCTGATGTGCATCACGGTCTCGCCCTTGATATCATAGTTGATCAGCAAGTGAGCCAGCATCGTCTTGAGTTATATGGTGGCGAAGAACCTGTTATGGGGAGCCCGCTTGAGAGCAATACGAGATGATTGAAAGACATACCGTCGGGGACAAGCGTGGCGCCCATGGCCAAAGGATAGATAGTCGTCAGAAATGTCGGAAAATCCGAAATTGAGTGACAAGGGCCGATCAGGGCCGATATGGCCCGATAAGTCCGTCAGGCAAAAAGGGTCCTGATAATGGTCAAGAATTCATTATAACGGATTGTCAGGCTGACCAGCCTTATAGGGCCTTATGGAACCGGATCAGCCTGACAGGGGCCGATCAGGGAAGGCCCGACGGCGGAAAGCAAAGCTTAGTCCTCATATTATGAGGACTATTAGTGTTTTTTTTTTTTTTTGACAATACTCAGTGTTGTAGTTAGTGGTTCAATGAATTGTAGTGGACTGGTAGACTAGAAGTGAACAAGATCAAGATTCAAGTAGATTGGTAATAGTATTCGTAGTGATACCACTAGTAGTAGTCTGATAGTTCAATTGCAAACGCACATTATGTGTGGAAAATGTTTGGGGGTCATCACCAGAGTTATGCACCTGGGTCCGGGTCCCTGGTGGAGCCCGTGTGAGAACATCGAGCAGGGCTCCACAGTTCGTCCACAGCCGTCAGAACTCGAAAACAGAAAGTGGTTGAAAATTGGTATGTGTCGCCAAAAACATACCAGCAGACCTCTGACTTCTCAAATCATGGATATGCAGCTGATTTAAGGAGAATTAAAGCTGGCCTTACAGTACCTGATACCAGGTTATCGCGCCTTATGACCGGAAGCCTGAACATTATCGGGCCTGATAGGCGGGCAAGGCCTGATCAGGCAAATTGGGTTTTTCCGACAAAGTGGCGACCATTTGGCGATTGAAGGCGCTGCTTTGGTCGTTGCCGAGACGGTCCCCGCGCTCATCGCGCACGCGCGAAAAGCGACATCCATCAAAGTCAGCAGCGTTATCGTAGTTCTCTTTGAGACAATGAGCCGTGAATGTCTCGAGGTTGGTTGAATGCAGATGTACCTTGATCGTAGTGTAATGCCATGCCAGCCACATTGACGAACGAACCGTACGGGATCGTGGTCCCGTGAGAGAACATGAAGCCTTCCGGGGCAACGATCTTGCGTCCAAGGGTGACTGAAGATAATGCGAAAGTTCAAATTAAACGCTGCCTGAAAATGTATGGTGGTATACACACGAGGCTCAGCTCCATGTAGGCGCTGCGATTCACGAAGGAAGCTGTCGACCTTGTGCATTTTCCCGATCGCGGCCTTCGTCCAGCCTTCCTCGGCGACCACACGTTCTACCTCGTCGCGCATGGGGAGAATATAGTCAGGCTGCGCCGCGAGGTCATAGAGCGCCGAAGTCAGAGTCTGGATAGGACAGCCTATCAGGTGCTGGTGATCCAAAGAAAGGAGACGAAAGTGTTACGGCAGACGCGGGAAGAAGTGCAGGAAAGTTGGTCAAAAGGACGCGCGAGGCCAAGGCCGGCGTTGTGCGTTCTTCCCCTTTTGCTAAGTTGAGGAGCCAGGAAATCAGATCATTCTAACCATCTGCCGTTAGCAGCCATGGTATGAAAAGTGGATCCCATACCAGTCTGCCTGGCCAATCGCCTCCGTACTGCTTCTCGCTTTCCAGTCGCTCATCGATGAGTGGTCCCATCAACTTCAGCGTGCGGCGAAGAGTACTCTTACACGTTGAAATGAGAGGAGCAAGAATACTGAGACATAAACCTCCGAGTTAATCAACCGAGATCATGAGGACGGTGAACCCACGATCTGAGGAATCTAGGAATTAGGTCAATAATCCGACCGCGTGCAAATATGGCCACGGGATAGGCGATGTTGAGCTGGAGGTATTCCGAATCTCTACCTGATGACATGTTAAGCTTGAGTTACCGCCAATCAATTTGGCTTACAGAGCGGGAGCCCAACAAACAGATGGTTGCTGGTATGGTGAAGAAGAGGGTTTTTCCCGACACGAGGTTTGGAAAAGGGTCGGTGGTTCCAAAGGAATCCTTGGACTGCTAGAGTGGGGAGGATGGGAGAAAAGAGGATAAAGAGTGGAATAGGATGAATGCAAGGTTGGAGAGAAGGAAGGGAGGTAGATGGGAGAAGATAGAGTACATGTGGGATGATGAGGGATTGATATGTAGGGTACGGCTCCGGAAGCAGAACCAAGTAGGTTGGGAGTTAAGAGTCTCTTTTTGGGTGAAACCACAAAGAGTGCGCGAGGAGAGCGATCAGAACGAGTTGAAAGGTGATAGCCAGATGACGGTAGTCTGCCTCGCTATAATTACGATGCAGCTGGGGAAAAGGGGATAGATCTGCGCAGAGGCAACCAATACACCTCAGTGACAGGAAGGACGATGGTTGAGACGATTTTATGCTACTTGTTGCGAGGGTCAGGCCCGAGTGGCGTGGTGAGAAGCAAGAAAGAAGATGCTGTTTGGTGCAAGTTTGGTGTACAAACAATTGGCTAATCAACCCGGCGCGTCCGTACTCTAAGACCGCTGGGGCAGCAGATATCTACAAAAATAATGTAAGTAGCCCATGTCAAGGCAAAAGCCAGGGATCTACATGTCAAGGCAAAAGCCAGGGATCTACATGACGAGTCACTCCCTCGGCCCATGGCATGCAAATGCAATGACTCAGTCAACCATCAGAAACAAGAGCGAGGAGACTGCCTGCCAACCGTCTCAGTGTCAGGCCCAACAACACTCTCCAGTGCATGACCTACGAACCATGGACCTAGAAAAGCAACTCGCCGCTTAAACCCCTGTCAAAGAAGCGAGAGTAAATAATTATAGGTAAAATAAATCAACCGCCCATAACCAAAGTCCATCTAGGTTGCGAAGACGTCTGAGCGTGCAGCTCGGAGATGGCGAGTATAATGAAGGGAATGGAAAAAGCTAAATGATGCGAGACATAGCTTGAAGTTGAACTGTGGTATATGATTTTGCGCTGGCCCAATGAACTGTGAATGTTGAGTTTTGAGAACATAAGTCCATTAAGCACCGGTGAAGCGCCCGTGGGACTGAACTGTGGTATATGATTTTGTGCTGGCCCGATGAACTGTGAATGTTGAGTTTTGAGAACATAAGTCCATTAAGCGCCGGTGAAGCGCCTGTGGGACTGAGAATAAAACCTGTGTGAAAAGATGGAAAGAATAGAAGTATTGGTTAGTTCGTAAAATGGTAGAGAAGGGGAGTATGACGGGAGTGAAGGTTTTGGAGGGATAGGAATGAAGATGGGGAAATGGTTGTAACATGTGTCGCTGGGAGGAGGAAGTTCCAGACAGCGAGAAGTGAGGTTTCCACACCTTGGCCTTCCGCCTCTGCCACAACGGGTGGTTACCTGCATGGCAATTGACATGGCCCCGAAAAGTTTCCAGTCTGGTATGAAGTCAGTATGTAATGGGAGAGAATGGCACGCGTGGCAGAGACTCTTGTCTTTCAACCCCAAAACATAGTCGAAGGCATGAACAATCTTGTCTTGCAGCTGTGGGAGGCAGAGATCCAGATTACGTGTTAGACCGCCCCGTATCGCTAATATGTGGTAGGGATTTCTGACGGCCTGCGGGCCAACCGTCTGGCTGATGTGGAAACTCTAAGGGGAGTATTACAATCATTTCATTTGACAGAGAAAGTCAACACACATCTTCAAGGGCCTCTTGAATGTCCAGAAGATGATCCAGTGCAGATGCCAACTCCTGGACTCGCTTCCGGCCACTGACAACATAGTGCCAATGGAATAACATCGGGACATGGAAGACGCCGTTACGGTGTTGGGAATATCCCTTGCTGATAACGTCGATGCTATAGAGGAGAAAATGCAGCGCCGCCACTCAAGACGAGACGAGGCTCGTGAACCCCGCAAAGGCCGGGATGGTGCCACTCTACATGTCCATCAGCGTCTTCATAACTACGTAGGTTTGTTCATTGTGGGCACCTTTTGGGCATACCGGAGCCAGAAGATTGAGGCAGTTGCGGCGAGTGCACCGGACAGGAGAAGGATCGTGATATCTGGGGTGTTCACAGTATAAGGACAGGCGGTAGAGAAAAACTGAGACCCACACTTCCAACACACTTCAGCTTTTACAGTGAATTCTCCCAATGGGATCGGGATCAGCCGATGCCTCCCATGCAACGAAAATCTCTGCGCAGCAATCATTACACGACGGCAGAACAAACAAGGCACCCGTAGTTTTGATCGCACACTAGAATTCGTCGCAATCAACTGTTTACCGAAACTGGGGCGGTTGATGCCAGGCATTTTAATTCAATATAGTCGCAGGCTACGGAATGAATCCCGACGTGAAAATTTACAGCGGCCCGTTTACATTCAATCAGCTGGATGCCATACAAATTGGTGATTACATCTTCCCTTGAAACCGATACTATCATAAGTGTTGTTCAAAGTTGCTCCTACTTGCGCTCCTACTTGTGCTCCTACTTGCCATTTTACAGCCAAAATGTCAAAAACGAAGGAAAAACTGGACTGAGTAGGAAAACAAAAAGGAGCAATTTTGAAACCACCCCCCCTTTATTTTTCAAGTAGGAAGCAAGTAGGAAGACTCTACTACTCCAAAACACTGCCAAAATGCAAGTAGGAGAGCAAGTAGAAGCCCTTTTTGCGGAAAAACGAGCCTCTTGGCCTCCTACTTGTGCTCCTACTCATGCTCCTACTTGGTGTAGGAAGGCAAGTAGATAGCTTTCTGTGAAAGTTCGTGACAGTATCAAGCGTCGACTCCTCGGCACATCACGGAGTGATGCGTATCAACAGCTTGCCGAAATTGGCCGGTTAGGCTTGGGTTAGCTGGTTAGGGTTATGGTGCGGGCCACCTAGCTGCCGCTAGCCGAAATTAGTGGCCAAATTGGCCGGAGAAAAATTTTGAGCCTATACACAACCATACTGGACTACATTTCTTGTTTTCCACCCGCTTGTGGCCAAATCTACGCGCAGGTTTTTTTAAAACTCCCCCAGTTTTGATTTAAATAAAAATCCCTCTTCCAAATGTTCTTGTATCGTGAAAAGAAACACTCTTGGAAGAGGGATAAGAAATCTGAGTAAAACTCGGCCCGGAAAAACTCAAGCACAGAGTAGCGGCAGCTAGGTGGCCTGCATCATACAGGTTAGAGGTTAGTGGTTAGGGTTAGCAAGGTATCCATATAAACAAAATACCCAGAGACTTGAGTGGAGGAGAATGATTGCCGGATTGATGTGTTTGATTTGTGTGGGTTGTACATCTCACGAACTTTCCCGGAAACTCGCCAATGTGACAAAGTTTCACAACTTGCCATCAAAGTGAAGAAACTTCGCAACCTTAAGCGAAGTTACGAAGTGACGACGGTGGGTACAACTCGTCATGCATCGAGAGGCGCAAGGGACAGAGCGGGAAGATATCCCGGGAGCGTGCGTGGAGGGCGAGAAGTGGAATCAGAATGAGGTGGGACCGTTGCTAAGCAATGGGCCACTGCGGAGGACGACCGCCTGGCCGCCGAGATGCCCGGGACTGATTCTATTGAAGCGGGTGCGCTGTGTAGCCTGTGTCGTCATACGGTGGCCCCCAAGAGAAAATGCACCATCACGTAAGGGACCCGGGGCGGCGCACCCGCCACTGGATATCTTAGGGCGCGCAGCAAATTATTGATTGCCCGAGATTAAGGGGCTTATGATCTGACAAAAATCCACTTATGCCACATTTTTTCAAAATCACCTTCTCAGCGACCCTCCCTACCACGTGACGTCCCAATATGACAATTATGCACGTGAGCGCTCTACCAAAAGCGTAACTTGCGAGAACTTGGGAGATAGTAAGTAGCTGGGTACGAGTCAATAAGAGAATAAAAGTAAAGAGAGCCGCTCACCTCAGTCTTCACGCACACAAGTGCAACGAAGTCTGAGGGGAGATGACTCAACTGCGGGTTTTATATACTACGAGCGTGCCTGATGTTAAACTAAAAGGAAAAATATGAAACCTAAGGTATGCAGCGTTGCACTGCAGAATGATATATGTACTTACGGAGGATGGAACCCTGAGCGGTTACTCAGACGGTGCCACAGGACTGCAGGTGCAGACACGGCGCCACGAGCGTGCGGATGCAGACACGGCGCCACACAACGGAGTCACTCTGAAGCCATTTTGGAGCGATTTGGACTGACTTAGTGAGAGATGTAATTTTTTTTGGGCCTGACGGCCGACTCTACCTACCTGCCCCCTGTCCCGGCTTGACCGGCCCGATGCCCCTTGCCCGAGATATATGTAACGCGATAAGCGCGACGATTCAAAAGAATGTAGAGGGGAACAAGCCAGAGAATTAACCTATCAGGCTCAACGGAATTCTCTCGATATCCCCGCGCTTTATCATTGAAAAACAGATGATTTTCAGCGTGTTTTGACTGTGACCAACGATTCACGCCGCAGGGGGCCGGAAAAAAGTCGCAGGGGATGGGATTTGAGCGGGGAGGAGGGATCATGGTCACCAACAATGTTCGTTGCTCACCAAATGTGGGGGGGGAGGGATAGGCAGTGCTGTTTTGTGGTGGACCGTCGCGGGATCGAATCACATTAAGCACGGGCCACCCAGAATGTGCGCATTTTGGACCTTTTTCTCGTGCGATGAGTCCTGGTCCAATGGGGCTGGAAGTAGGCTAGGAAGATGCAGTATCGAAGTTGTGGAAGGGGTTTCTAAATTGAATTGGGGACGGGCCAGTTACTACCAATGAAGCACCTGGCTGTGGAATACCCTAGAGCTCGGAGAATTGCTCGCGCATCTCTCCCGGTGGATCTACGTCGTATTTCCTGTCAGCGCGATGAAAAACTAATCAGCGCCAGACCACGCGCGCCAAAATCCTCTGCATAGTCTTCATACACGGTGCCATCCATTGCTGTCCGGCACTGGAACAAGAAATCGTGGCCTTCGGGCCAGAGCGAGGTCAGAGCCACAAACGCATCGCGTAGATCGGCGAAATTCGGGGTCCTATCAGCGGTGGGAGCACTCTCGGGGTCGTAGTAGGGAAATTCCCAGCGCAGGGCGAGGCGTTCGAGGCCAGGTTGGATCTTATATTGTCTACATCAAGGGATTACTATCATAGATCCTGATGTGTGCACGGTTTTGATGGCAAGCCATCCTCTTCGGAAAACCAGCCCTTTTGCCTAGCTTACTATCTGGAACGATGATTTGACCTGTGATACATTATCTGCAGAAGTTTCAGAATATTTGAGGAGTGTGAGCTACTACTACGCCGATGCCGGTTGGATGACCCCATTTGGACCCTGAAGTGGAATCGACATCGCGGCTTTTTTGCTGCATGCAACTTTTCCCTTCCCTTGAAGGTGAATATCCAGGACCCTTCAAACCACATACCTAGTGCTGGTGGTTTTTTCCTGATGGAAATGGTGCTCTAGACAAAGAGATACTGGGCAAGTGGAATCGGTTTTAATGGGAAAACACGTTCTTTGGGCATCTTGATTTCCCGGAGCACTCAATCCTTCCGCAATGAATTCAAAATTTTGGACCAGGGCTATCGTGGCCCATGGCCACTACATCCTATTTTTACTAAGGATTCCATGCAGAGGTGTGGTCAGGATCACCGAAAATTCCATTTCTGGGTCCGTGGACACATCAGGGTCTATGATAGTACTGGGGTGCGGAGCGCCCCGGCGAGCACTTGTTACAACTAAAATACATCTCGGGTTAGGGCTAGGGTTAGATTCTCCACGCAAGAACTCAACATCTGCGGCAACACAGCCCCAGTACAGCGGCACTTCTTCGTTGCCGCTGCCTTGAACTACTGTACTTTTTTGTTCAAATCGGCAGAGATTTCAGGATGACAGCCAATTTCAGGATGACGCTACTATAAAGCTGAAACCTGCTTATAGTACCATCCTCATACACTGGTTGAACATTTCAAGTTTTTCAGTGAAAAAATTGGTGAAAAATGTCCATTATTTTTCACACTTTTCTCACTGAAACCAAAGTGAAAAACTTAGAATGTTTTCACTACTTTTTCATTTTAAAGGTGAAAAATTTGAAAACAAGTCAAAAAGCGCTAAAAAAGTTTTAAAATTTTCAACTACTTTTTCAGTGAAAAACTTCTGTAAAATCCTGGATATTTTTCACCAATTCTTTCACCGAAAAACTCAAATTGCTCAACCAGTGATATGTACAAGCTTGTATGGCCGGATGAGATACATAGGCGGAAATGATGGCACAGCACTGCAGGCGGCATCATGTTGGGGGCATTTGGAAATTGTGGAAACTCTGCTGCAACGTAACGCTGATCCAAATATCGAAGCTAGGTGCATTCCCTCGAATGAAAGGGGGTACATTCGGCGGCCCTGCACGCGGCCTGCTTGCATACCTTTTCAGACGTCGCCAAGGGTCTCCTGGTTGGTGGTTTGAAGCCAAATCTGATCGGTGCGTGAAAACGATCAGTAGTTTGACTAGTCCGCACTAATAGCTTTGGATCTACAAGCTAGTGAACATGACACGGCACTGTATGCAGCCTGTTATGCCACGTCACTGGCGACGGCCACACTCCTCCTTGAGAAAGGCGCCGATCCCAATCTCCAAGATGTGTACCCAAAAGTTGTCTGTTCCACACTAAAACTCCCTGAAAACAGCGGGCAAGTATGGTACGGCCCTTCAGGCGGCCGCGGCTGGAAAAAAGGTATGGCAATAGTTCCTCTTTCAAGGGATCCGATCAAACTTGAAGGTTTTCAGATCTCGACTTCCGCATGCAAATTCCATTTATCCTTCACAATATTGACGGGTCTGACTCCACCGACTTTGCCGCTCCTACATTGGCGGTGATCGAACTACTTCTGAAACATGGCGCCAACCCTAATGTTCAAGGTCAGTATGCGAACACGCAACATGTACCATGTGAGCTGACAATTTGAGGTTAAGGTGGCCATTTTGGCAGCGCATTAGGGGCCGCCTGTAGGTCTGGAAGCCCGAAAGTCGTTTAATTACTTCTAGAGAACGGCGCAGACCCGGCGCTTCAAGGCGTGCTTCGATGTCCATTTCAAATAACTTCTTGAACTAATATCGTTCAAGGCGGCGAATCCGGGACACCATTCTTTATTGTCTGTGGGGTGGGGAACCGGAAAGTTATCAGCTCCTTCCTCAACCATGGGGTTGACCCCAACCTTCAAGGTGAGAGCGTAATCAGGAAAGGTCGAACCCATTCCAATGATGTCCGCGGCCGACGCTGGAACGCCCTTCACGTTGCGTGCGAGAACGGGAAAACATCAGCCGTTCAGATCCTTCTTCAAAGTGGTGCTGATCCTAATATCATTGGCGAGTACTTTTTCCTCATCCTGACCGTCGTGACCTCATTGTCCTTGGTCATAGGGGGCCGATACGGCACCGCATTGCAGGCGGCGTGCCATAAGAAGGACCGAAGACTCGTGTCTCTGCTTCTTCAAAATGATGCCGATCCCAACATTCAATGTGTCCTTTGTATTCTGAATACAACACGTAATCGCACATCATCCCAGGTGGAGAATATCGCACTGCACTCCTGGCGGCCTGTGTCCGCGGTCAGATACCCTGCTGCTGGAGAGGGGTGTCGACCTAAATATTTGTCGCAAGCGTAAAGTGCAACTGCGAGGAGGGACCTGACCTTTGGGCAACGCAAGACGACGCTCATGGCACCGCACTCATGGCAGCCGCGCGCACAAGAGATACGGAAGCCGTAAAATCCCTTCTTCGCAAGGGGGCGGACCCCAATCTCAAAGGTGGAGCATCTTCGAGTCGTGGCCGGGCCCCACTCACTTTTCTACAAACGAAGCCGCTCATCAGGAGAGCGCACTCGAGATAGCCGTATCGAACCAGGATCGAGCAATCACAAAGATGCTCCTCGAAGGTGGCGCCGACCCAAATAGTCAAGGTGGGTTTCTCCTCTTCTTTCCTCAGTCCCAACTCTCATGCAGCTGTTTTCCCGCATAGGGGAATCTGGCACTGCAGTATTAGTAGAGGAAGGCTGAGCCTCAGGAAGCAACCTCACAGTGTATAGTGTCTTGTAAATACTGTACCTCGAACCAGTCACAGAAAAACACTGAAGACATGACCTATGCCTCAGCCGCCAATGACCACTTTCCCTCGTTTGGGTGGTTGAATGCTGAGGTTCCAACATCGGTGTCACGTGATCGCCGTGGGAAGCCCATCGGCCTGAAGCCGCTATTATGGAGTCAGTGCATTTACTTACCTACGAGTAGGGAAACCATCCAGGCATGCCAATGCCAGTGGAGCTATACCTACTTCCCTAACACTTGACTGAAACTTCGGATTGGCTTCGAAGTAGGAAGCGTCTTCTCACAAGGTCTATCAGTTCCCCCTGTCTGTGTAATCAAGAGTTCGATGGGTGTGACACCCGTTCCGCGACTAACCGGCGTGGGGAACTCGTTAAACAATGCCATCGGTTGGCTGGTGCAACTTGTGTAATAAATTTAGATATTGGCGGGGATCTCGACTCGACAGGCTTGAATACACGGTTCCAAACAAGATGGCATGGGGTCCTAATCACAAAAGGTATTCGTAGTAGCACCGACATCAGCACCCCTGAAGGCAATATCCTGCGCTGGACGAGATGGTTGTGACACCCCCATCCGAGCTCGACTGTCCCCCAGAGTTGGTCGCCTCGGCGGCGGTGTGACAGGAGGCGTAGAATGCGCAAGTTAGCATGGTCGAATCATCCTATCGTAAACGGGGTCAGTCTCAATGAAAGAGTGGACACAAAGCAGTGAATACCTTGTTGCTTGCATCATTGTCGTGGTACACTTCAAAAGTGAAGAAACCGATGAGTATGTATTTGACGGGAAGCGAGTAGGATTGCCTCTCTGGCGTACCATTTACAAAGTTGCAGTCCCCAGTGCAGCTGGTGAGGCATTCTGTGCGTGTAGAGACGTGAGCTGGGAACGAACGCGATTCCAGATTATCAGAGAGCAAAACGAACCGTCGACGGTGTCGGTGAGGATGAAGCCGATAAAGTCGTTTGCCTCAATCGAAGCGTCAAGGTTCTCGAAGGCCGGGGTGTAACAAGGGGCATGGACCTAGAAGGAATTGAGCGGCAATTTTTTTGGGACAAATTCAACTTTGCCTCACCGCAATCCAGAAAGCCCCTGTTCCGGGCCTATAGAGCGCTATGCCATTCAATAAATCCAAGCTTTGGGCATCGAATGCATATTCCCGGTCCCCCGGAGAGGCCAGATCGTAGCCTGCGATACCACTCCCGGGGTCACCCTGCGCGTACACAGGAGCGAAACTCCCTGGCGCATTTTGTTGAGCGATCCAGAAGGCGCCGGTGCCGGGTCGATAAAGCGCGATGTAGTTCGGAGTGCCGATGCCATCGTAGTCGTAGCCGAATGCGAGGTCACCCACCCCTAATAAATCGTAACCTCCTATGCCGGTAGTGCTGGTGAAGACGGCGCTGAACGAATTGTCGGACTCCAAAGCCACGATAGAGATGATGCCCGTTCCAGGGCGATAGAGTGCTAGATGGTCTGCGTGACCATCACCGTAGTCGAGCGTAAACAGACGGTCCACGGGACTCATCAAATCGAACCCTCCAATGCCAGTTGAACCAACGTACACCGCGGAGAAAGAGTTGTCGGCGTTATGGGTTAGAATGTAGATGGTCCCTACGCCTGGGCGATAGAAAACCAAATGGTTTTGCTTTCCCGTGCTTCCATAGTCGAATGCGAGTCCAATGTCAGAGGGAGACTTCAAGTCGTATCCACCGATCCCAGTCTGCGAGGTGAACACAGCTGTCCCAGTGGCAGCGTGGACAATCATGATGAGTCCGGTTCCGGGTCGGTAGAAGACAATGTGGTCCAAGTTTCCGGTATGACCTAAGTGGCGGTGAGCGACGCTATAGAGTGCAGACTAGCAAACCATCACACCGAAGTCAAAAGCAAATGCCAAATCAGTGGGGCTCGAAAGATCAAATCCACCGAATCCGGAGCCTGATAATGCTGCATCAGAATGGGTTCGAAATGGCCGCCAACAGACTGACCTGGGTCAATGACGCTTACCACGGCTTGTCGTGCAGGGTTCAGAATGAATATTGCGCCTGCCCCCGGTCGATACAGCACGATATGATCCTGCTTCCCGGTTGACGAAAAGTCGAGACCGAACGACTTATCGGCAGCACTGGCCAAGTCGTATCCGCCTAGACGGTTTCACCAGTCAGCCCTCATGAGATATTGTGGAGCAGGGAGACATTGAACTCGCCTATGCCCGGTCCTGGATCTCCTTGCGCATAAAGCACGCTGAATCCGGGATCGGGAATGGCCGCATTGGCCGCGATGAAAGAGAATGCGCTGAGAGTGACTGTGAAAAGCCAAAAGATGACTGCCATTGTCGGTTGTCACTGAGGTCGGGGGTGTCCAATGGCTTTCGGGGTCAAGAAGGTGCGACTTTATACGCTGCAGCTACACCCCAGTCGCTAAGTAAAATTGGGACTTGCAAAGCAGGGGGCTCAAGTTCCTGAAATGATATCTCGACGGATGCTTCTCCTTCACGAAACATGGTCGTTCCTCGTTGCGTTCTTAGCGTGGTGTAAGTAATGATCTGCCGTCTCTTGACCCACATTCGAACTCAACACCAACAATTTTTTTCCCCATATGGTGGTGGTTTGTGGCTTCCAACTACTCGCCCCTCTAAAGCCCACATCTATCCAACTAGCTATCAGTCATCTTAGACGTCGACATGGAATAGAGTTGTAGAAGACATCTGTCAACCCAGATCTTGATCTCGTCCCTCTCAGGCCCACATCTATCCAACTAGTTATCAGTCATCTTACGCCGAATGGAATAGAGTTGTGGAAGACATCTGTCAACCCAGGTCTTGATCTCAACCCTCTCAGGCCCACATCTATCCAAAGCCATCAGTCTATCACTTTCTTGGACGTGGAAATAGAGTTGTCGAAGACTCAACCGTCGAGCGGCGGAGAGAGTAATATTGGAGACGGCAGGGCCGGCACAGAGGTCTGGGCCATCCGCGAAATCCGGGAAAGAAGGAGTTTGTAATCTCATGTGTCAAGGAGATTAGCGAGCGTTGGACGCAAGGATTCCGGTCAGAGAATGTGGAGGCAATGCGCGAAAAATGGCCAAAGGTGAATGAGCCGGTTCAACCGTGGAAAGCGCCTCGGGCATCTCGGCGATGTTCGTTTATTGGTGCAACACGCCGCGGTGCCTGTCACCCAACGCGGGGGGACGTCAAGTTGAGGGAGCAACCATTTATTTCGGTCTACATGAAATGCGGGCGGTGACAGGCCTTGACAGGCCTTGCAATGCTCAACGTGAAAGTTGAAACAGCGCACAAAAATAACCGTCATCTATTTATGGGCAGAGCGAAAGTGACATTTCGACATTGCAAGTGCCGCAGACTGCCGCTGCAAAATTTGAAATTGCCGCTGACTGCCGCAGCACTGCGCCAATTGTGTCACACTGCCGCTGTGTCACACTTGAACTGCCGTTTGACTGCTGGATTGCTTAATACCACAATCCTTCAGGTCCACCGGTTATTTGAGTTCTCCATTCCTCATCTTGGACTCAAAACCTGGAGTCAAATACATACAGTATTCCGCCGCCATTCGCTCAGTCGCAGCCATTCAACTTGGAATTATAATTTGTTCGTGTTCTAATCATACACACGCCTTCCGGTAGTGTATTCTGTGTCGGTCAAATCTGTATCAATTATAATACATTGCATTCCAAAGTCGCTCAATCAGCATCGGATTAAACCACGGGCCAAATGACCTCTTAACGAAATACAATACCGCTATAACGAGGACCGAAGGCAGCGCTTAATGGGGGACGAGGAGGGTGATGAAGGGATCAAATTCGGTGGGAGATATCACGTCCTGTGATCATATTTAATTGGGGCGGAATATGCAGCTCTATGGGGTCAATCCTGCGCGTCCGGCATGTTGGATACCCTAAAATAATATATACAGCAATATCAAGTTCCCGGCTCTTGGGTGATGGGTCGTTTGCCTAGGATTCGCTCCAACGGGGGGGTGGAGATGTATTGTTCCAGAGTGCCCCCAATTGTGTGAATTATTTTGTGAAACGACGCGGAGAGTGTTTGTGGACTGAAGATTATTTTGTGAATACCTTCATTGAAATGGACAACAAGATGGTTTCGACGCTACAGGCACGTACTCTAGGTATATAAACGGCGATTTCTGCCCCAATCTCAAAACCGACTTCAGAATGTTCATGCAGCAGCAATGTAACTTTGCCGTAGAGTGGCTGGGCTACTGCCGCAAGCCCAAGAGTGAGCGATGTGCTGCACATTTGGCTTGATGCTACCAGTGTATACCATTTAGCGGTAGATGCTCCCATGTTGGCACTCAGCGGCAGGAAACAATCGAGGCTGAACTGTGGTTAATAAGAAGAAATGACAAACGAACGATTCCTATCAATAGGACTCGTAATTCGTGGGAAGGGCCATGCTGGTTACTCTCTAAAGCCACTTCCCACTCGGGTTCGGTCCTCCTTCCACCGAACCTGAGACTGAATGGAATGCTCAAGTCTATGGTGAAGTGCGCAGGCATCGATCTCCCACCGGTGCGCTCATGCGTAGTCTCGACTATCCCTTTGTCCCCTGCATGCCGCCTGCATCCACTCTTCCGTTCGTTTAACGCAGCTATCAGCATTATCCGCTCAGCTCGTATTATAGAGGTCCCCGCGCCGAACACGACTCACTCTCACTGTCCGCGCCGGATTTTCATCTCCTCTGCCCGAGTTCTTGACGCGGGATGTGGGCGTTTGCGTTAGCTGTTGCGTGCTTCCCATCCTCTGTATGCTTGCCTCATTCATACTCTGCAGTGCCTCCGGCGCTATTTCGACGCCGGAGGTATACTCCGCCCGGTGCTTAGGGCATGCGCTTTGCTGATTCGTCTCACCAAGGATACTGATTGGAATTTCCTCCACACTCCCAGCCACCCCAGTTCTACACTAAAGTCTCATGTAGGGACTCTCGATGATATTCCGGCTTCAAAGTCATGGTCGCTGCGAGCCTTTATATGATCGAACCGCACGAGTTCTTCTCTCTGCCAAATCCGCCGACTCTGGCTCGCGGTGTCCGGGATGTTCTCGCGTAAAACCATTTCTTCAGGATAGGCTTGCACTTGATACATAGTCGACACTAATATTCATGATTATTAATCAAGTCACAGTCTCGGTGGTGCGAAGGTGGACTCCGGCCGCCGAAGCGCAGGGGCCGATAGTGTTCCTGCTCAAAGCCCAATTTATCCCGGTGTGCACCGCGTGGTACCCCACCTCAAACCTCGTTAATCGAAGTGGTTGAATGAAAAAGGATGGCTTGGTGCCTTTGTGGCGGGGGCTCGAGTCGAACCAGCTCCGTCAGGATATAGCTTCTCTGCAACGATTTACATATTGCTAGTGCACACCGTGCCCTACCCCGCCTGTGTTCATGCTGGGGTCAGCCCATATGAATGAGAGATAAATGGCATAGCGCTCGTAAACGAGACCATTCGCGTGGACGGAACCACGGCGCGCAGCTGCGTTATTCCACCTCGAGGCCATCTGGATGATTGTTTGCTTGGCTCACATTTGATGCGCGCCTACTCATAAGTACCTTGAGTTTACTTCTCTTAACGTATCATACTATATATCCAAAGCGTTGCACATCGTGAGGGGTAGAATGGAGGAGGGAAGGCGGGATAGCACATGGTGTGCATCAGGGAGAAATAACTTCGGGATTCCAGTGTCTTAACCTGAAGGTGCTCGTTCGACCCAGGCCCCCACCGTGAGCAATTCGAGCGTTCGTTTTTCCTCCGCCGGCATTTCCCCTCCCCAGGCAGACAGTGTGGGATTCCTCCCCACGGCGAACTGACATTCGATGCGCGCCTACTCAGAAGTACCTTGGGTAACCCTCTCGTAAGGGATCATGCTCTCCAAGAGCGTTGCAAATGAGGAAGGCGGGGTAGCATATGCGAGTTCTCGAGTGATCTGTATGCAGATGTTTGTGCGTAGCCGGATGGGGACGAGCCTATGTCTTTACTAACGACGACGGCGGCGAATCTGACGATGACGGCTCTCCCTCGCATCCACGCAGCCTAGCACCTAGGACAACCCTACGGCGCACCGCCCTCCCGCCTGCCCACTTAAGTCATACAGAAGGAATGCAAGCGTGGAACGGAATCAGCGAGCGGATGCACTGGAAGGATGCGCGGCGTTCAATGGATGGCAGTGATCGAGTCGTGCCTTCTCTCTTGTGTGGATATCCGGGGCGCGTGCATGTACTTTTGCTCCGATCGGTGTCCTCGCTCCGCCACCTCTCGCACATTGATAGCCTGTCCTCTTGTCCGCTCCCTGTCATCCCGAGCCCGCCACATGTCCCGCGCGCCCATGTCCGCCTCACGCCTTTCGCATTCCCCGTAGCGTTGGCCCCGCAGTTGCTGCCCCATCTGTGCGCGATCCTGCGCCGTCCCAGGTCCGCGCTCAATTCGCGCCCGGTGTGAGCGAAGCCCTATGTCCGGCAGCGCGCCGCCGCCCCGAATCCCAGCGGACACTTCCCTGCGTTCGCCGGCAGAGCGCTTGTGCGTCCACTCTCCAGTCTTCCATCCGGATCTGTATCTCACTACAACCACGTTCAAGCCATGCCCCGGCGCCCGTCCGATCCCCCTTCACCGCGATACCACCTGCGCCCGCTCCTTCCCATCCGCCATGCGCGTGTGCTTTGTCGTGAGCCTCTGCTGGTGAGTCATCCGTCGTCATTTTCTCTCCGTCACCGCGCCGCATTACTATAATACCATCTGCACCTGACATGCTTTCAGGGTATCTCTACGCGTGGCCGGAGATCGCGCAGCGAAAGTAAGGTATTGATTTCTGGCTATGCTTATCGATATACCTTCACTGATACACGACAGCTTGTCTTGACCGATGCCACAGCAGTGCGCTCTTCGACTTCGGGCGTCGGTTACGATCTGAATGGACGGTTTGCGTGCCTGACTTGTATCTTTCTAGCGTAAAGCGTAACGCGCCCCCTTGTATCGTCTCTCCTCGCGCATAATTCCATTTGCTCCTGCGTCAGTCGTCTTGCGCCTCCTCCAGTCGTTCCCGTTCCATGCTCTGGCGACTTGCAATGGCATGAAATCGAGTCAAATGCTCCAAGGAGAAGCTCAAAGACTAATTAGATTCGAGGTTTACAGCTCCGTAATCTCATGGGAGACATTCAATTCCACCGTAGAACTCAGGTTTCAGGTATTCCTAAGTCGGTTAGTCGGGGTTAGTCGGGTGTAGGTATTGCCGCGGCAGTGCGCGGCAGCCGCGTCATTTTCTCCTCGCCCCACATCCGTAAGATGTAAATATATTCAAGCAGTGGGATGCTTCATTAGTGAACCACCCAGAGGGAAAGGTAGCTTCAAGATAGTTCAAAGCTGGTCCACCCTGTTTCTCTGAAATGCCAGAGTGGATGAGCAGGAGGATCAACTGCAAAGCACCACCATGACGGTGGTTTGAATCAGTTGATTGCATGTATCCTAAACCACGATATCGGAACTCAAACAATAAACAGAGAAGTGCGGCTAATCACACATTCACCTGCGGGTAAGATTGATTGTAGGAAATCCACGCTGGAGGATGAATTCATGAAAACCCAGGACGTCGGAACTAAACTAAGAGGCTTGAACCAAGGCCCGTTGAATATGGGATTGAGACAGAGGGTGCCGTGAATACCTGCTCTGGGGGGGGGGAGCGTAACGACATGGAGTTAGCTTACTGATTCTCTGTATGAATTAACGTGAGGCATGCTCCTGAGCCAGTGGCTAGCATATAAATTTACTGTGTTGTTCAGAAATTCATCTATATGGTTCACACGAATGTCACAGAGCTTCTCATCCCACAGAGTCCACTGAGGTTAGAGAACATTTTTTCAACTCCACTTTATGCCGGAGGAGCGGTATGAAAAGAGCTAGGGTGTGCGCGGCACTCTGCCGCGGCAATTTCCCCGGTGGCTGTGTTGCCGCGCACCGAGGCAGCGCTGCCGCGCAGTGACGCGGATGTGCCGCGGTGTCCATTTGGGTCCAAAATTGTAACAACAAAGGCCTGCATGTCTTAGAATCATTCAAAACACGATGTATCTCTGTCTCGTTCAATTTTAAGGTTCAACTTGGGTTGGACATGAAGAATCTGAGCTCACCACCCACAATTGACCAGAATTTACACTGAGACCACTCCATGTAAGCTTTATAGCAGTCCAGCACATCTCTAGGACTTGATTCTGCAGTACAATTCATGATTAAGGTATTTCCCATGTGGCCTAGTCGGGCTTAGTCAGGATTAGGTATTGCCGCGGCAGTGCGCGGCAGCCGCGGCAATTTCTCCTGGCCCAAAGTAGATGAATGATGCGCGCCAAGTAGCGGGCAATTAAAAATAGCGCTTCTCTAAACGGCCGCTGCTTACATAGATGCACATCGTTAGCCGCGGCCGCGGTCTTTATAAGTCAGAGGAATCGTGCCCTGACCCTTGCCTCCATCTATCACAAATGGTTTACACCGTCGTCATTCACCTATACACCAAGGAGGGGAAAGATGTCGAGGAGAAGATGAGGCACAAACTCGCCGAGGCCTCGCAAGTCTATTCTAAGGACCAGGGAACGCTCTCCTGTTTCGTCATGCAGGACCAGAAGAATCCGCGTTCATGGTGCCTCGTTGAGCGGTTCGACGACGAGAAGGTGCGCCAATTTTCCTTCGTCGCATTGTGAATTCTCTCCGTTACAAACTCTGACCATTTATATGTTCAGAGCTACCAGTCTTTCCACGTGCCGAACCCGTACACGCCGACACTGGGCGCAGATGTCGCCCCCTGGCTCGATGCGGACAAGCCGATGGAGATCCACCGGTTTAATGAGATAGATAATACAAGCGCGGCCGTGGCAGCTTAGTCTTTTCCAAGTTTCCAACCAATGTACCAGCCTGGTAAAAGTCCCCGCACACAAGGATCTCGCTAAGCCCTCGTCACCATGTCATGATCAGAGTTGGCTCCCAGTCGAAGCAGGATACGGACTCTTGAGGCTAAAAGCAAACAGAGTTGATCGCACGGCGGGGGCCTGAGTCGAACAGGCTTCTTCAGGTGAGCATGGGGCTGGGTTATTATTCACTCCCGCTGCACACCGTGTGTTACCCCGCCTACCATTCTCCATTTGCACCCTCATCATACCGCACACTCTCGACCCATATCAGGCTCAAGGTGGGCCCTAACTCGGGACTATGCAACAAGATTCGAGACGTGGATATAAAGGTAGAGGCACTGAGCGAGAGGCATCTAAAAAGGTGGGTCTGCATTATCTGCGGCGGAGGCCCGAACCAGAGAGGCGCCTTTAAGACATTTGTAAGCCGATGTAATTATTCCTGACGCACACCGTGGTTCCATTGAGCATCATCAGATCACAGGAAACATCCAACATGCAGAATCGAACGTATGATTGCGGAGAGAACGAAAGCGGGATATTGTATTATGGACATTCACATACAGCTAGAGCGAGCGCACCGGAGCTTTCCGGATATTATGAGTGAGATGAAGTAAAAGAAAAGAGCTGACTCACAATGATCACTTTGCTCCTGTCTCTTAGTCCTCAAGGAGTCCGGTGGCGGAGAGTTTACCGAGGCGGTCGTCAACAGCCTTGGGGAAGCACATTGAGAAGCTCACCCGAATCCTCTTTAAACATGGGAAATGCGGGTGCTCGCTAGCGGCTATCCTCCAGGGAAACTCGGCCATGGCTGCGATAAGATTTCCGGCGACGATGCGGCCACCGCCTTCCAGCTTCAAGCTTGCGAGCAACGGCACGGCAACTTTGGCGGATTTCCGTCATACGTAACGGCTGTGAATAGCCGGTCCGCTATGCAGGCGCACCATTTACGGGAGAGGAGCGTCAGAGTCGGCACCATGCGGAGGAACGCCAGGCGGTCGTCCCCGTCGAACCCTTCCACGTTCTCGAGGGTGATTTGGGTTAGGGGGAACGCAGAGGAACGCAGACCTGGCGTGCAGTTCTAGGAAGACGTCCGCTGGGCGATAGCATAGCTCGGCTGCTAAAGAATGGAAGTCGGGGAATGAAAATGGCTGGAAGAACGGCGCTGCTCGGTCCACATTGTCGGAACTCAGCGCGAGAGTGCGGGGGGAGAGATTGTTACGGGTACGGGTACAGAGGGGAAGAATGGGCACACCCACGTCCTCCTCCGCGAAATTTGACAGGTTGCAGGTCGTCAGCTGCGTGCAGTCGGCCAAAATGGTGCGAGCGGGGATTACTCCCGGTAGCACCCGCACATCCAGGGACGTCAGCTGTCTCCACGGAATTCGTGTCTCCGGCAAATTAATCTCTCGAGCCATCTGGGACCCGGGGATCGGACTGACATGGCGTAAATCAGTGAAGCGGCGAACAAATTCAGGAGCGAGAGAAAGTCGGGCTCAAATCGCAGCAATCCCCAGACGGAGACCGGTCGGAGAGTGATGGCAATTGAACCGAGCATCGGAAAGGATTGAGAGGCGGCGCGGAAATCTCGTGGCCATCATGTTTGAGATCCAGGCAGACCTCCTGCATTTTATGATGGAAGGGCGCCATAAGATCCGCGAGAGCATGAGGGCGATCGTCCCGATACCGGAGAACATCGGTAATCGCGAACGAAATGGGAGATTCCTGGATTTCGCGGCCGGCTCGCAGACGTACGCTTCCAGCTGTTCGTCCTGAGGAGGAGGAGTCCGGAAGTGGAAAGAATCCCAGAGCCTTGGCGTATTGTGCCTGACCCTACGCCACGAGACGCAGACACGACCAGGGACGAGAGGTGCTTTCTTGGGATCCGTGATCGGATAGGAGGGAGCTTCAAGGTAAGCGATACGGATTGTTACTTTCTCTTCGCCAGGAGATCGCAAGAACTTGCTGAACTCCCGGAATATGTTCATTCAACGTCGCGAGCTCCGCCTCTGTCGCCAAAACCAAAGCTTGGACATGCTGGATTCCGGGTATGTAGAGGTAGTGGAGACGAGCGAGGCAATCATCCGATCCATCGTAGGCTAAGACGCAGCGTAGGCGCTGGATAATTGCAGGAGAAACAGCGCACCAAGCTTTCGTCCGCCAGCAGAGCTCCAGAGTTATATTACGCGGTCGAGGGTCTGGAAAGTAGCCAAAACGCGACGGCGAAAAACTGCGAAAATGGATAGAGAAGTTTGGGGGACTTCCTGTATATGGATGAAGTGGAATCTGCGGCTCAGGGATGGTGCTTAGTGCAGTAGCCGTGGGCAGGAGCGGAATGTGCAGCTGGAGGCGAGTTGAATGAGATGTGTGGCGGACGAAAAATCTTAGTGACAGGGACATGGCCTAGGGAGTATTCGAACCTCCTCCCGCCCCTTGCATTCAAGCGACAAGCGTATGGGCGGAGGCAGGCCGTCACGCCAGGGCGTCCGTCGAAGCCTTCATTCGTCAGTCGAATATGAGTTGGATCGAATGCGCGGCGAAGCAAAAAAATATTCCAACGATCGTCCCAATGTTCCGAGGAGGATTCGAACCTCCACCCGCCTCAGGCATTGCCCAGCGAAAACCGTATATGTGTGGCGGCGGCTGCCCATCCCAGGACGTGCTTGAGGGGCTTGATGCGGGAGCCTAAATATGGACTGGCTTAAACCGGTCGTTGACCGAAGCTCCAGTATGTTTCAGGCTTGAGAAGGCATTGTACCAGCGAGTGAAATGCACTTCAGTAGGCAGTGATTATCAAAGGGACGTTGAATTCGCGCAGACGATATGTACATTTGATCTCGGAGCCGTGGAGTTTGAAGGCGCTTGTTGCTTGCTACGAAGCCCGTTTGAATGACGAAGTGCGCAGTCGGCGCCGGAGTTCGATGCGAGAAACGGGCAGGGAAAGACAGCGAGGGGAGGGAAATGTGGTGGGCAGACGGAGAACGTCAGGCTCAGCAGCGGCCAGTCGGTTCAGGAAGGACTCGGTGACGAGAGGGTGGACGCGGAAAGGATGCGGTGCAAGCTCATGAGTTGGAGGGGAGCGCGGGATGAGATTTGATTTGAGATCGAATCGCTCGGACACGGCGCAGGAATGGGCGGAGAATCAAGATTGAGTGGGGACGACCGCAGCTCGCAGCTGAACGTCAAGTGACTGCGGGTGGCATGAAACTAAGCAGTATGAGCGCATTCCGAGATGAATGTACGTACCGACGCACGCGGGCATATGAGAATGGAAGGAGCGTGCAAGAGGATGGGGCTTCGGATGGGAATAGCGACAGCGGGATTCATGCGCGCGAGGAGCGGCTCGCGTTGATGCGGAGTGTGCGTGTGCAGTGAGAAAAGCTCCGAGCGCGCACGGTTGGCTAAAGGTAGAACTGTGGGAAAGGGAACGGATGATAGTGACTAGCGACGCACCTATCGTATACCCGCGCCCCAAACCGTGCTACGATCCCTTGGACCCAAGAGGTGAGCGATCTCCTTATCGCGGATATATTCCCACGGGGGACCTACCCCCCAAATAAGGCAAGTCTGAGTCAGCGGCGTCCACTCGGCCATCAGTCTGCCAAACACCTGCAGCCGACCACTACACGACGCGCGCGTCGCGTCTCATTTACCCGTTCAGCGCGTTCCGACGCTAATCTGCAGCATCCACGATGGAATTCTAGTCACCCTGTGAATATTGTACATGCCCCACTGTCAAATAATCAAAATCTATCTTGGGAAAATGGCTCATCTCCATCTTGGCAAAACACGTCTACATCTTGGCAAAACACGTCGAAATCCACCTTCCGTTTGAGCCCCAGCTCTTATTTGAGCTCCAGGAACAATTATCGAGGCAGCTTGGAGTCGGCCGGCAGGATTGCCGTGTTGATGTCCTTGATGTCGAAGACTGTTCCGCCATCAATCAGTGGCGCTCACGTGGACAGATCAACTTCCGCAATCCAGAGATCGAGGAGACCCCAGTGGGATTTTGATCGAGCAGGTCACCCGAATCGGGTGACCGCCCACTTGCCGAACCGGCCAGGTCACCCACTGGGGTGACCTCGCAGAGGCGCACAGGGGTCAATTAATTACCATATATATTCTGTCCCGCTGCTGCTACCCCGTCTTCATTACGCGTCCCGCTGCCTTCCCCAGCCATCTTGGCTCATCCAGCATGGCCGCAATAGTCGGCGTTATTGATCCGGTTCTTCTCGGTATGGGAAACGAGGCGGCAACGAATGGGGCTATCACCCCAATTACCGCTTCAGCTTCCGAGGCTTCCACCTCTCACGTCGCGTCCACCACCTCGCCCCAGACCACGCGCAACCCCGCGTCAAACACCCGGCCGACGCGTAATTCCTCTGGAAGCATCAGCGAGAGTCGCGACCAGTATGAAGAGCGGCTGTACGTCGGAAGAATTCGTCACACCGGTCGTTGGCTGATTGCTGAGTGCAGGACACATATAACCCGCAAAGCACCTCTGTTTCAGGAGTGCGCAGACCTGCTTATCACGGTGCCTAAAGGGTGCTAGCCTCTCCCGCCTACGTGACGAGCTTGCGGATCATTGGTACGTCGGCAACTATCCCGCCTAATCGTGCATTTCACAAGCATCGCAGGTTCTCGTCACTTCCAAATTCGGCTTCACCCCGACCAGCGCAGATATCCCCTGCTATCCCCGTTGCCCGCCGCACGACCGCTCCCGCTCCACGACGCCGTGCTACGAATGCACACTGATGTCCTGGCGTCCGTCCTTACCTCCAACCCAACCCCAGGTCACTATCCTCGCGCCCTCTGGAAGTCGCCCGCTTGTCCCTCCTGCACCTCGACGTGGAGAACTAAGCAGCGGTGTTCCTCTTCTCATATCGTCGACTTCGCGAGCCTCAGGCCGGTCAGAGGCCCAGGCTCGATCTTCTTCTGCTCGAGATGGAGGTGCACTACAGACCCGTGCTCCTCCTCGTTCGATTCCATCCACCTCGCGACCCACCCCGCTTCCACGCCCCGCCATCCCCATGGGCCCCGAGCGCCCGCCAATGACTCCACCGGCGCGTACCCCTCTTAACCGGGTGAACGCTACAGGCGCCACGGATTTCTTCGCCTGTTGAGCCGTGCACCAGCGCTAGACCAGCTCCGCGCTCCAGCGTCCCCCTTGGTGGTTATACCTGCAGTTGCAGAGGAGGGAGATGCAGACGATGCCGCAGTTACTCCGAGAATATGACGTTGATGGCGCGAACGCGTACGAGCTGCTGAGCTATGAAGACGAGGATGGAGACGGGGATGGGGATGGGGATGGGGATGACGCGGAGTCTGGGAGCGACGACGAGTCCGAAGCCGCTCTCACTCAATCAGCACATCGTCCCCGGCGTCACATTGCATCTGGGGACCATGAAGAGTTCAGGATCGGTGTCCGCGTTGACGCTGTGCGTCGAGCTGAAGGCAATCGACGTGCAGGTGGTCTTAAGACGCAAAAGGCTATGGTTCGCGCCTGGAATGTGAGTACACACACCGATTTGTCTGATTTGTCTAATCGTCTGTACTTTTCTTTTCGACCAGGAATTCCTTGGCATTGCACGAGTTAAAAACGAGATTCGGGACGATATTGTGGACGAACTGTCACTCCTTCTCTACATCAAGTTCAATGCGGAACGCGAGAAGAGGACCCGGAAAGGTGTACCAATCCCCGGAACACATCTGGGCGCCGTAAGTATTTAATCTTGCTTCTTTGAATCACCGATGCTAATCTATTTCAGTCGCAAATGAAGAAGCAGTTCTTCGGAGCTCTGCGCATTCGAAAAGAACAGGATGCTAACGATCCTGATCTAGCGCGAAACCGACCAGCCACCACACTCATCGTATACGATGCAATTAAAACTCGAATGGATGAGGCTCTAGCGCGGGTACGAAAGTAATTCATCTGTCATTTTACACTTGGCAAGTACTTATTAGAATTGTAGTGGCCTCGACGAAGGGGAAGATGCCCCCGATATTATCGCCAACACTTTTCTGTCAGAGGTTACCCCAGGACAGCTCGACCGGATAGGTCTAGGATTTCTTGCACATCCTCATTGTGAGTTTGCCGAACCCTGCCTGCGCCCCAGTTGTTGTTGGTCTCATTTGTACTAGTGCGATTAGCAATATTCGGGCATCTAGCGTGGGTAGCACAACATGCATCCGGGAACCGCGGCGACGACTTCCGAGCACCGAAGCTATGTGAGCTCCAGCCATACACGATTACCCACCCAAATGGGAGGACAACAATTCCGTCCATTCTGGGGCTTCAAGGCGAAGAAAAGGCGGGGAAGAGAGGGATGCGAACGGTCAGTCCTCTGACATCACCGTTGGACATCGCTAACGGTCCTACAGGTGATAAACCCTGTCTACTCGGCGTTCATTGCACATGCGAACCCAGAGATGTGCCCTCTCGGCGCATTCGCCTTTTATTTCCACTACCTGCACGATGTCAAGCAGCTCGCAACGACCATGGACATTGATTGGGCCCTCAATAAATCCTGGCGGCAGGTAGATGGGTTTCTCTCCCAGTTCTCCGTGTTCGTCGTATAACTAAATTCACATTCAGGTTCGTGTTCTCCACGGGGCAAAGGCGGCGACCGTCCCATTCAACGAGCAATCACTGTATAATCTATACTGTCGAGCGTACAAGGCGGCTGGATTTAACTCGCGGTTAAAAGCACATCTTCCGCGGCATCTTTTGGGCTATAAACAAGCAGAAATGAAGTACGTCCTCGGACTGTGGGATGATATCTTGATGAAATGTTAACTTGGAATGTCCCGCAGCGTTGACGCATCTGAAACGTCGAAAATGGGCTGGGTGCGCGGTCAGACTTATCACGATACATATGCACCGGCACTTCCCAGGAAGGTAATTATATTTGTCGTTCATCACAGACATTTTCTTTTTAACATTATGCCAGGCAATATTAGGCGCAGCTGGGTATCGCGCCGACGAGCCGTATGATCCTGTCTGGCGCCACGTTCGGGTCCCAGAAAAATTCCTCGCACTGATGTGTCCAATGGCAGAAGAAATATACAAGACAGTCGTCGGTGCGCATATCATCTTTAAATATCCGGGACACTACTTACCTTCACTACAGATCGTGCCAACTTATCAGGAGCGGCCAATCATTGGGCAATGATTCAGGAGCTACGACCATATCTCTTCCAGGTAAGGCGTTGTCATTATAATTGTTATTTGCGTCTAACTTGTTGTAGTGCGGAGCGGCATTATTTCAGAAGTGTCCCGACTCTGCGATATTTAAATTGCCTGCTCTGGCGGACCCAGACGTCCAAAACTGGATGAAAAATGAATTCCCGAATCAGTTAACTCTACTCGGCGCAAGTTCGGGCAACCCAGTCGATCTCACGCGCATTCAGAATGATTTCCTTCGCAGCGCACTGGAGGAGCTCCGTGGAATCTCAAGCGAACAAAAAATCGAACTCAAAAAACTTCGTGAATTATTGGAGCGTCGAACAGCGGTGCTCTCTCCTGCCCAGGGTTTCTCGGCGGCTGTCTATCACAGAAACGGTAAATCCCTCATTTGCTGCAACGGGGTGGTGTTGATTGTGTCCTTCATAGCTGTTGGATCCTCGCCGCACGATTTCCCTGCCGCTTCGCGTATCACCGTTCACCTCGATGAAAATTCCGATGCGACAGGCACTTATGAAACTGAAGACGACTCCACACTGCGCGCTTTTGCAAACCCCAGTCCACGATCACCGGATACTCCCAGAGCGACAAGTCAAGTTGATCTTATTCTCCCTCCGACGGCAGCTTTCTATGATCCAAGTAGTAAGTCTTGTGTTTTAACCATGAGTAGCACTTTTCACAGTTAATACATTTTCAGAGGGAGCAGTAGGTATATTTCCCCCGCAACTCGGACAAAAATCTGTTCAGTGGCCGGAAGTATTTGAATGCATTAAGCGCCCTCAGCTCTGTTGGGACGTATGGGGCCCGAAGAAGACACTTGAACAGTTTGAAAGTATTCAGGATATATGGTCGGCCTACGCCGTTGGTGAACCAGTCTTTAATTCAGCCGGGGTTCAGACGGGGGTGAAGCCTCCGCTACAACTGGTGGAAAAATACTTCCACTCAGCGTGGCGGACCTCCGATAATGACCAGGTACGCCTCAGAGGTTCGGATTCTTAGTTTGGAATCTCACCATCGCTAGGAGCGTAAGCGACTTCAAAAGCACTGGTCGCGCTTCCGTGAGATCCCGGAGTGGGTCGCAGCCTCGTCAGATCGTCGCCATGTATCGCCTTCGATAATCATTGACGAATTGGAAGGGATGCGAGTGGTAGGGGGCAAACCGAAGGGGTTCAATTGGCTTTCTCAACGTGTCGCTGATATTCGGAAGGAAACGGGAGTAGCAGCTAGTGTAAGTTAATTCTGCTCTCCTACGTATTTTGTCTCATCCTATAATAACAGGAAGGCTCCCCAACGGCCACCGCACCGGTGCCTTCAGCATCGCCGGCATCATCCAGCAATCGAGCCTCCAGCGCACCCTCGCTTCCGTCATCCAGCGATCACGCCTCCAACGCACCCTCACTTCCCTTGTTTCCATCGTCTAGTAATCTTGACTCTTACCAAGGAGCCGCCGCCGCCGCCCCCACCATCGCCAGCACGTCCTCACTTGGTCCCGCTTTCGTATTGCAGCCAGCCTCGGAGACTATGATACAGAAAAAGAAGCGCCTGCCACCGATAGGCGCAAGACGAGCACCTGCGAAGAAATTGAAGACATAATCCTTTCATTGTATGTTCTGTAATAATGATTTGCTTTCCTTGAATCATTGGTTGTCCCCGCCATCGTTCTTGAATTGTCGTATCGGAACCGATCTCTTCCTTCCGCCCGAGACAGGAGTATTTTCCCTTCTCCTTCCTCCTTCCATCATCTAAACCCGAGCGAAAATGGGAGCCACTGGTCTGTGGGAGGTATATGCATGTGCACTGTACGTTTCGTCTCCATACTGATCTTTCATGCGAGGTTCTCGGCGAGCATGTACCTGAGACACGCTCTCTACAAAACCTGTCCACTATGCGCGGTTTCCAGACAAATAATCGGGGGCTCAGAACTTTCATAGTTGGCATCGATATCAGGTTGGTCGAAGCTACCATATAAATCGGCGCTCGCTCATTCAGTTCCGTGCTATAGCATTCAGATAGCCGCCATAAAATGTACAAAGTATCATAAGGGCGACACCGGGGCGTTGAAGACCTTTTTCTTCAAGCTCTGTCATCTTCAGAAGGCGGCCGTGACCCCAGTATTCGTTTTCGATGGACCGGGGCGACCCAACGTGAAACGGGGTAAGAAAGTGACCCAGGAACCGCTCGCGTTTACGGAGCAGCTCAAGAGGTTGATCAAATCATTTGGATTCTATTTCTATGATGTACGTGCTTATTTCTGTGACTCTTTCACCACCTTGGCTGACTCAAAGAAAGGCACCGGGGGAGGCAGACGCTGAACTCGCCCAGCTAAACAAGTTGGGCTTCATTGATGCCGTGATCACGGAGGACGGTGATGTTCTGGTCTTTGGCGCGACACGCGTCATTCGCACATTGGAGTTATTTCTTTTCTATACACCTTTAATGTATGCTAATGTATTCTCAGACCTGCAGTCGATAAAAATGCACATGTTTTCGAGGCTACGGCGATTGCGTCAGCTCCACTGTACTTGGACGAAGATGGCCTTCTTCTCATTATTCTGATGGGAGGAGGAGACTATGACAAGGGTATCCCCAATTGCGGGGCCAAGATTGCTCATGCGCTCGCGAAGCACGGTCTCGGCGGCGAGTTGCGTCGAATCCTCACATCCTACAGCGGTCTCTTGCGCGAACAACATCTCGCCACATGGAGAAACGCTGTACAAGCCGAGCTGCGGACAAATTCGTCCGGATTTTTGGCCAGCCGCCATCCAAAGCTCGCCGACGACATTCCCGATAATTTCCCGGATATGCGCGTCGTAGACTTGTACATCAATCCCTTGACATCTTGGTCGCCTCACTTTGTTGGCCATGCCCCTGATGTTACGCTCTGGATCCCTCGCGAGCCGGTGATCCACGAGATATCAAAGTTCTGTGTAGAACGGCTTCACTGGAGAACCCCGGCCATACTGAAGAAACGATTCGCCAGCGTCCTGTGGCCCGGTGTGGCATTTAGAATGATATCTTCCGTTCGTCTCTTTAATTGCTGTCAATCTTCTCGTTAACGACCCTCCCCAAAGCGATATGTCATGTACAATCCGGAAACGAAGGCATTTTTTACCCCGACCACGAACGGGAGGCTGGTAAAAATTGTGAGGAAGTCGTCTCCTGACAAAGGGACACCCAGCATGGATACGATGCGCATTCGAGTCTCGATTGACAACTTCCACAAACTAGCGCAACTTCCTACTTCATCGGATTCAGTCCTGGTAACGGTTCCGACGTCTATATTTGCGATCGCCACAAGAGATTTGTTGTCTGCGTCGACAAGCGTTAGTTTATACCTCTGAGATCTAATTGACATCACTCATCATTGTGCAGTTCTTACCAGGCGACGCAAGCTTGCCATCTGATTCTGATTGCGACTCAGACGCGGAATCGGACTCTGATGCCGTCGACTCTGACTCTGATCGTTCTAATACCCCAGAAAGGGAAGCGGCAGCAGCTGAAATTGCAGGGGCCGCTAATGTCATTGACGTCGAGGAGGAGGAATTGGTTCTTGCCCATCGCGCCTTGAAAAAGCGTGGTGTTATAGACCTTACAACAGAGTAACAAGCTTGATTTTCGGTGCTTGTTTCTTATCTATTTGTACAATAATCTACGCGACTCTCGTTCTAATTAATCACATTATCTGCCCCAACTTTTGAATATCTTCAGCGCTAGAGCTCTGGGAGCTCTAGAATACATTACTGGAATGAAAATGAATCATTATACACTGCAGCGGGTGACCGGGAGAGACACATACGGAAAGCCCCCAGGCGGTCGGAATTTTTATTTGAGAGAGAAGGGACAAACGAACTTACTATAACTGGATGCGGGAGTAGCGGGAGACAGGAATTTCCTTAATTGGGAGGCCCAGATGGGTGACCTACCCACCCAGGAGGTGGTGACCCGCATTGAATTTGCGATCGCGAGGGACGGACGAAGCGGTGACCCACCTGCCAAAAGAGGCTCGGCACCCGCCAGACGGACAGTGAAGCGGAGTTTGAAATTGGATGACCCGGTGGCTGTGCCGCGCGACTTGGTCAGCCGGGTCACCCAAATACGCTATAGAACGCTCACCCCTTGCTTGGACCAGCTTTGTCATGAATGCCGAGCTTCATCTTGCAGTCCCTCCGTGTGAGGCGGGCGGTCGGGATGCACCGTCAGGCGCTCGCCTGTGTGGATGCGAGGGATGGATCGACGTGAAGCTAGAACCAGATTCGTCGGCGTCGTGCAAAAAGGCGCGCAGGATGCCCGTGTTTACGTACTCAAGCCGGTCGATCCGGCACCGCCACCGCGTCGCTTGCCGAGACAGGGGCTTCTTCTAAACTGCGAAGGGATATCAGAGCCTGCGTAAGGACGCCCGACTGGATCTGACTTACAGCGGAGAGACAGGGTGGCCGCGTCTACGGTCTATGAAATGCGCCTTCAGGAGACTCAGACTCGATCTATGGATCATCACGACCCCACTGGATTCGCTCCCTCCTTATCTCCTCTCCAGAATCACACATGCGATAGATTGATTGAGAACGATGAAATAGTCCCGATTTAGGTCTGGCCGAAATGCTGCGTATCCGAGTTCCGTGCAAAACGTAACAAACCATGGGCTCACGGCTGGCGGGGGCCCGACTCGAACGGGCGCCTGCAGGTGAAGTTTTGCCGTCCACGCACGGTAATTGGGATATCCAGCCGCTTCAACATCTACATGAAGCTGGAAGTGAGAGCGCCGCTCAAGGCGTGGGTGCGCGCTTCGAAGAGCAGGGAGGAGAGTATTAGTGCGGCTTACGTCGGAGCTGAATGGGCTCGGGATCCGGGATTGAACCAAGGCAGTGGTTTTTGTTTACTTTTTCCTTCCTGGAGCGACGTCTCTCACCTCTAAGCGATATCTCCTCAACCCATCCTCGCAAGGGCAATTTTTTTGCTCCTCGAGTGACATTCTTCCTTCAAAAGACATCAACTCATCCCAGCTCCCCCCGGATAAATGAAGGCGGGGTAGCACGCTGCGTGCACCGGAATCAATTGGATGGTAACCGGTGACTATATTTCTTGAAGGCGCTTGTTCGACTCAACCCCCCGCCATTGTTGGTATACACCCAATCCCATTTTTTAAAGCAGTACCAGTACTAGCCAGTCCCGGCGCTCGGATCCCAGACGCACCGGTACCTCAAGGAAACACATGTAGCATCTGTGATGAATGTCAGATGCACACGCTCCCGGGGGCGCGAAAACGATTTCACGCTCATGAAGTTGAATCTGTATCGAGAGTCGCGTTGAGCCGCGGTTTCTTACTCCTGCCGCAGTTTTCGCTTCAGCGCGAGCCGCTCTCGACGCCGTAGCTGGATGGGGATTACATACTGGAGGAGGTACGGGCCTATGCTGGTGATTAATTGTGCGGACGATAAGATTGGACTGAACTCGAAATTCATTTATTGAGCGGTACGAGCGCGAGAGGTAATATGCGAAGTGGACAGTTAGCCAGAGAATTTAGACCGAGACGTAACTCAGCCTTCTCAAATTTCAGCTCGCCGGCGTAGGCACCGAGCCTACCTCGGAAGCGCCTTGAATTCACGCGGCGATACAAATCGGGAGGGGACTGTGCACCCGATGTTCGAGTAAGAAGCGTGGAGCGCAGTACCCCTGCATGAATATTGAGTCGACGCCACCGTGTGCGCAGGGACAACCCATCGATCCTAGTATCTCCCGGCAGCGCTTGTTCGACTCAAGCCCCCCCCCCTAAGGCGCTCTCGATTTTTTTCGCGAATCCCACGACTAGTACGTTCCTCCTTCCCCGACTGGGAGAACCACCCCGCAAATCGTAAAACAAGGAGTAGTGGCGGCAGTATGGGGTGTCTGATCCCAGTTAGCGCGTGAGCCGAGTGTATACCTTTCGTTGGTACCATGGTCCGGGGATCGTCGCGAACGATAATCTGCCGGGTACAGCGGATGGTATTCATGCTCTTCCTGTATGTTCCAGAGGTTAATGTGGGACGGGCCAAGACAAGCGCAACGGGGAAACACGTGCAGCTATTGCGCCAGGGCACTGCTGAGGTCATATTGTCACAAAGGTTTAAACACAATGAATTTCCCATCGGCGGAGAACCGCAAACATGATTGTAAGCATATTACTATAGCCTCGCAGGATGCATTGAAGAGCCAAACGAGCCTATCAACAATATCCGGGCTGTGTCTAGATCGCCCTGGCGCGTCAAATAGCCGGACATAGACCATATACGGTCACACATAGACAGGGCCCTGGCTGGGGGACCGCTTGGAGACCGCTGAATGCAGGGACTGATGGCACCCCATCTGCTCCGTGCGCCGATCGAGTTCAGCGATTAACCCGACCTGCCTCTTGACAATGATAGAAGCACTGTATTATTCCTGCGGTTTTCTTCTCACACGGCGTGCATTTTCTTCGCAAGTGTTGAGAACTTGCCAATTGTTGCTGCTTGGTTGCTTCGCTGATGTATGAACTCCAAACACTCACTCGAGGCGTGTTCTGGCATCTGCGTTTCTACTTTCACCCTTGACGCTAGCTTCCAACCTTGACGTGACTTTAATCCTCTGTTCGACGGCGGGTTCTCGCCTTGTCTTGTCAGATCAATTGTTACTGTACTTGCGGGGTTGCGGAGTCATATACACCTGTAGTTGAACATAAGTTCGATGTCGAGTGAAATCATAACTGCGGCGGGTCCCCACTGTTAAGAAATAGGACATCGCCTACACGGGTTGATCAATCATCCCGGCATCTACACAAGTAGTTTACCTTCTCGAGGCGGACCTCATTTCCGGTGGTATATGTCATTAAATAAGGACTCTGAACTTGAATCCCGGACTGTGGGGAATGTACACACCTTCCCCGGCTTCCCCTGCTAAATTTTCTAATCCTCTGCATTTTGCTACAGTGAATCGACCCAAAAAAGGACTCGTGATATCTATATTTGACCCCGCACGATGACAAATCTGGTCGTCCCACGAGTATATGGTCAATGAAACTCGTCATTCAACAAATTCACAGTAAAATCAATGAATGGTACACAAAGAAAACTTAGACTACAAGTACAAATGACATGGATGGGGATACTACAGACGACACAAAAGTGACAGAGGCTCTCTAAAACTCCCATGTGAATGAAGGGAATCCACCGTTTATAAGGAACATTCCTCCTTCTCAATTCCTTCACCGCAAGCTGGAGGGCCTCTGCTGCATCACTGAATTGAGGCTGTTGACCATTGCGAAAGAGGTGAGAGTAGACAATCCCTGAAACTATTGGTCCATCTTCATCACTTATCGACCACATAGTTCCAATTGTCCCTCGAAAACCTGCTGCAAGGAACCCTCCGCCCAGATGGAATGATTCATTTACCAAGCCCGCATCTCCCATCGCTGTCTGACATGCAGCGAGGAACACAAACTCTGCATGTGACAGAGGCATATGAAGGATGGCTCCTAGCTCCAAGGTCTCTCCGTAGAGTAAGAGACAGCTTTTGGTTGGCTTGAATAAATCTTGCTTCCCATGACAGGCCAGATGCAACCAGGAGGAATTCTCCAGCTGGTACTTCACCGCATCCACAGTTTCCTGTTCTCCTTTGAGGCATTGGACAGGAAATTTTCTCCCCTGGGACTCGTGTGTGTCACTCCAACAATCAAGACTTTCGGTGCATTGTCGATAGCCTTTTTTGCATATGCGTCCAGCAGTAAGCCGAGTGTTGCAGTATATGAGTGAATAAACTGGTCTGTTGGAGGACTTGCATGTAAGGGCAGTCCAGTGAATGCACCAGTTGGTAGCCACCAAAGTCTCGCAGTACAAATGCCATGCTGTGAACACCCAAGATTAGTTTAGATTGAAATGAATGATATATTCACTGACCGATGCTAGAGCCTGATAAACGGGTGAGACAACACAAGTCCAAAGCGAGTCCAACATATCTGCGAAGCACTCCTCGGCTGATTTGAATCCGAAATCTTCTCGCTGACCGAAGAGTCTGGAGGATACTGTTTCTCCCCGGCTTCGGACATTTCGGTGAACCAGATCCTTCAGCAAGGCTCGGTGCGATTTGAGGAGATCCAATGATACACTTAGAAGCCGAACGTGACACGGATCTGATGTTGGATTGGGCATTATTATTGCGTCACAATGATCTTCATGGCTGTTGAGAAGCACAACTGGGCCTCCCTGGGATGCCTGAGCAAGAACGCTGTAGGGTTTTGGAAGCAGAAAAGATTCAATGCCTGTCTGTTGGCGAATCTGTTCGAGTAGATTTTGCCGCTTAATCGCAAGACCTTGTGGATTCGAGGACATGCCACTGTAGAGCTCAGAGGAGAGGGCTTGTAACTGATTTGCTTGGCCTTGAGGAATGTTCCTTGGGGATGAGATCCAGTGCTTCTTTAGATCTCTGAATTGCAGCCTCAAGATCATTCAGCTCTCCCAGACATCTGTAGCGCTCGCCGAGAGAGGCCGCAAGATTCCTGAGGTAGCCTGCTCTATGAGGGTGCCCATTCGGAGTGAGATCCAATGCTTCTTTCACTTTCTGCAATGCACCGTCCAGGTCATTCACGTCTCCTCGGATTCTGTATCGATCTCTGTGGATGTCTGAAATGCACTATCGAGATCACTGGGATCTCCAAGTTTTCGGTGTCGCTCTGTGAGAGACATAGCAAGCCCTTGCAGACGAGATGGCCGTTCAGGGTGCCCTTCTGAGGTGAACTTCAGGGCTTCTTTGAATTTATCTATTGCTGCTTCGAGATCATCCGCATGCCCCAGCCGTTTGTATCGATCTGTGAAACACAAAGCAAGACCATGCAAGTGGACTCCACGTTTAGGATCATCCCGTGGAGTGAGGTCCACAAGTTCTTGATCAACCCGCAATGCGGCCTCGAGATCATCCAGGTTTCCTAGCCTCCGGTATCGGTCCCAGAAAGATGCCGCAAGATTTTGCAGATACTCTGATCTACGTGAGTTCTCTTTTGCAGCCAATTTGACCGCTTCCTGATATTCTTTCACAGCAACCTGAAGATCAACGAGATCTCCCACGTCCATGTAGCGGAGGAGTGAGTTTTTTCCAAGTGCTGCTCGGTATCTGCAGAGATCTGGGTGTTCTGGCGGTGTCCTGTCCACCAGCTGTTGCAATTCTTGTATTTCCATACTTTCCAGGGACTGGCAAGATTTCAGCGTACTGAATGATCGATCTATGTTTATGCACTCACGGCGTCAGAGAATTCCGAGGTGTCCTCGTCATTTCCCCGGGATTCTGAGGGATTATCCGACGTGGAGCTCTGGCTTTTATTAGTGCGGTTCCATTCCAGAAAAATGAATATCTACCATTGGGGGAGACTGTTTGTAAGCAAGGTAGGGGCCAAATGAGCGGAAGCGTGTGGCTTATATATGCTCTTGTCGGTCCCCACGTGCGAGGTCACAACACCTCAGATGCCAGCTCGGCCGGTCAAGTTACTTACGTACGGTAGGTCATCCGGGCTGGCTATGGTTAGACAGGCACGTAAAAACCCTCGAAGTAATAATTTCCTGATGCACACCAACTCGCATGAATCCAGCCACGCGAGCACTAGGTGGACAAACTCTAAGATGAGCCCTAGAATGTCTGTTTCCCATGGCCGCGTGGTAGCCTCCTCGCTGCGAGTCCGTGAATTCAAGTGACAAGCCAAGCTTATGGGCGGAGGCGGGTCACTACGCCAGGACGTCCGTGAAAGCCGTGGTGCGGAAGCCTGAATATGGACTGGTTTAGACCAATCGTTGATCCGTGCTCTAGTATTTTTCATGTAACAGGGAGTAAAATGCGCTTGAGGAACACAGTGGCGAGGCAGCGGTGATTATCGAGGGGACATTCAATTCGGGCAGGGAATATTTACATTTAATCTCGGAGCAGTGCAGTTTGAAGGCGCTTTTTACTTGCTACGACGGTTGTCTGAATGGCAGCGGCGGAGGCCGCGTGCAGTCGGCGCAGGAGTTCGATGCGGGAAACGGGCAGGGAATGAGGGAGAAGAAAGCTAAGAACGTGAACGGCTGAGCAGCGGCCAGTGAGTCCAGGAGGGAATCGGCGATGAGAGGCTGGACGGGGAGAGGACGCTGGCCGCTGCCGGGCTGTAGTATTGTTTGAGTCTTTCGCGATGGGATGTAGGATCCAATCATCGGGACAGTGTGCGGAACGGGCCAGGATAGATTGAAGAGGGAGCACCGCAGCGAAATGGGAAGGGACTGCGGATGACGTGAAACGCAGAAAGTAGCATGAGCGCGCTTCAAGATGAGTGCACTGAGGGCGCGATGACCGGGATGGGGCACGCAGGATGATGGGGCCATCGAATCGTCGAAGGAAAATCAGCGAGCAGCGTAAATGGCCAGCGGTACACAGACGGCCAGCACGCGGCGTCCTTCGTGCTTCAGGGATTCGTGCAAGCGGGCAGGAGCGGCGCGCACGGCGCGCATGGCACAAGAATGAACGGCGGGGACCTGGTAACAAAGTGCGCCACGAGGCAGTGCGCGCACATAATTCGTAACTCCAACATCCTCGGTGTCGCGGTTCCGTGGATACGACATCATCACGTAAAGCAAGCAGAGTCACCAGAGTCGCCGGCGTCGTCGTTTGGTCGTTGTGTAGAACGAGCAGAAAGGCGCGTAGCTGTAGGCCCGTGTGTATTGAAGCCGGCTGATCCGATACGTCTTGCCGAGACAGGGGCTTCTTCCAGAACTCAGGCTCCGAAGGGAATAGTGATCTCGTCTACGGTCTATGACAGGCGCCTTCAGGAGACTCAGACTCGATCTATGGAGGCGCAACGCACGACCCCGCTGGATTCACTCCCTCCTTATCTCCTCTTCGGAATCGCACATGCGATAGATCGATTGAGAGGGATGAAGGAGCCCTAGGAGGTGCAGGGAGGTGCGCGGAGCCGCCTCGTCAGACCTAGTTACACTGTTCGCCGTGCCCGTGACGGGCCCGGCCGTCGTTTCGACGGGTGACGAATGGGTATGACCGTCCCGTTCCCGCGCCGTCGCGAACTTTCGAAAACTGTCCACGGAACGGGACAGACGACGGGACGGCCGGTGCGGGTGACGAGACGGAGCCGCGGCTCTTCTTTTCTTTTTTTTCGGCTGCAATTGCACAATTGTACACTAGGCAACGAAAAGGAGGCTGGATAAATGATCATAATTCGTCCAGTATTTATTTGGTGGTTCTAAGCGTCCCCGGGGATCTTCTTGACCGCATTCCGAGCGAGAAGGTGCTTTTTAACAATCATCAAAGTGCCGATAGTCTCGGGCTTCAAGCTGGCTCGGCGCAAGGAGATCGTATCACGCCCTCCGGCGAAACTGTACTCGACTGCAAGAGCGGATCCTAAGGAGTCTAACTAAAAATTGTGATCATGCAGGAAGTGCGACGCACCAGGGATAGTTAGTGTTGGGAAAGTTCGGTTCAAGCTTTCGGTTCGAACCTGAACTGAACCGAACTGAACGCGAAGTTCAGGTTCGGGGTTCGGAAAAATTGTGAACCTGAACCGAAGTTCAAGTTCGGGGTTTACAAAGAAGAGGCGGCCAGAACATGCTCAAATACTCATTTCTTTGAGGTGACTTGCCTCCTTGACCGCCTATTAGTGTGCCCCTTGGCCTCTAGATGAATTTAATCATTTTAAAATTCATCCTTGAGGTATTTGGAGAACATTAGGGCTAGTTGGAACTGTAATATGTGTGTAGCCCCTACCTGATTGTGTCCGGCATAATAGCTCTCTACAAAGCTTAGTCTCTGTTCAATCAAAATTCGGAAAACACTGGAAGCCTTAGGATTACCGGCGCTAAAGAACTGTCTCCTACGATTTGTGGAACACGGAAGTCGGTCCTCGAGTATCGTCAAAATTTCTCTAAGACATTAGAAATCTTCGGCAACTTCCGACTGTGCTAAAACCCGTGATTTGATTCCAGTCGCTATTTAGCCGTGCTGTTGATCGATTGTCATCAACTTCACGGTCCCCCCCATAGCGACTGGTTCGAGTCTACCACTGAACGGGATCGCAAGTCTGGAAGTCCTCGCAAGGAAGTAAATAATAATCGCGAAGCTCGTTGAATGCTGCGCGACGTTGGGACTTGGTACCTCCGAGTAAAATCCTTTTGAGGCGAGGCTTGAATGCGAGAGGTCGACTGCGCCGGGACGTTGAAAGCGGGCTGAACAGGAGGAGAGGGCGCTTTTTTGGCGTACTTAGCGCAGGTTCCCGTTGGCCTCGAGGGCACATCGCTCAGACAACGTCGGAAACAGATGGTGAAAATTTGGCCGGTTCACCCGCAGTGGGCCTCGGTTCCACAGCCGCAGAAATGATAAGAAAAAATTATCAAAAGGTGTAAGTCAGCACGGGAAGGCAGGAGAAATCAACAGTAGGGTGGGGCAAATTTTGCACAGAATCCATACGCGGGTGGTGCGCGCTCTGATGCCTCTTTTTGGCAATCACAGTCAGGTCTCTGAGGCCACAGCAAGGTTCTGAAAGAGAGCAAAATGCATTGTTTCATAGCAACAGAGGTCCTGAACGCGTCGAACGCGTCGTTCCACAAACTGACGCGTGAGTGTACACAGTAGAGAAGGGCGAAGATTGACGCCAGAGTTACGTACCGAGCGGTCCCGTCGAATCCTGATAAAGCTGGTAATGCCGACAAGCGGCACGGCCCGCTACCAAAGGATTAATGAAATATTTCCCTTCAATTGGCTTCCAGTCATGCAGTGCGCGAACGAACGACTACTACATTTCTGTCTCAACTTTTGGGTGGGCTTCAAGTTTGGCACCGCCTTTGCAGCAAAGCTATTGAATCGATGAATCTGCAGCAGTGTACGTGCCATCGTTCCCATATAGCTCTCCTCCTCGAAGGGGGGAGAGAGTCCCCTGGACCGGCACTCGAGTATCGCCGGAACAGCCGGACTCCAGGTTGACCATCCCCACGGTCGAGGATTTTGGGCCTGTCGACGAAAATTTGGTAAGCAGTTGGAATGATAATTATGCCTTTTATTACTGTGAGATTCTTCAGGGCCGAGAAAGGATCTGTTAGTCAAAAACAAGGCTGCCAGTGGTATTTTCTTTTCTCTCAGCAATGAATGGCATGGTGTGCAGAGTGATAGGATTGGTTCGCCAATAACCGTCTGGATATGGGTAGGGCAAAGGGAATAATACTAGATCAACCCATTTGAACCAATCAAGTAGACAAGCCGAGTCACGTTTCAAGCCGTGGAAATTGTCTTTGTACAGTGTTTGTGGGCCAGCAGATAATGAGAGGCAGCGTCTACCGGTAAAATCGTAGGCAGGATGCGGCCAATTAACCGTATGCAGGGCAGCTATTGGCAAGTAGAACAGGTTCGCATGACTCTCGAAGGTATTGAAAAAAAAATCAGCGATAGATGCAGACGAGCTGAATTTCACACCGGCAGACGAAATGGTCTTCGCATAGCGCAGCGCACAATTTAAAACACACAATTCGAACATCTGAAACGCGCAAATTCCACGCAGAATCTACATGGGAGAGCGTTCCATGGATATTCGCTTGGGATCGACAGCAAGAATTATATTCACAACACATTTAGACATGTGCAGGCTACGTAAATTCCTCGGCGAGGACACAGCAAGCTCAGTGATTTCGATGTATTGACGATGCGGTCACCGCAAGCTCCGGTCACGATGTCGTGGATCAAAACTTGTCTGCATTCAATCAATGTGAGGTATGGAGGTAAATCAAGAGCTCAGTGGATTGTAAATCAGCATGGGAAATGAAAATGCGAGATCGCGGAGCATGACGCCGGGGAAGACATCATGGAGAATATTCAAAGAAGTCATTGAAGTCATAGATTCAGAGTGTCGAACGGACGAAGAGGTGAAGAGACAACGACAGGCTGATGATTCATCGCACTCAGAGAGAGAGGCTATTTGGACGAGTGAGCCGGGCAGAACTATGGTATAACGGACTGACGCTTACGCTCCAAGGGCACGCCGTCTGAGCAGGTATGGTATTGACAGCCATGCGACCAGGGGTCTGGGACGCATTTTGGAACATGCCCAAGAAGAATTAGATTAGTAATGTGAGCTTCAAGATGTTGACCGACTACCTGTACGGGATCCGAGGCAAACAACGCCTGAAAAAGTGATCGAATGAGGCATTCGGGAGAGTCTCGCGGTATCGGAACGACTAGGCAAGGTCACAAGGGGCGAGGCGACGGCGAGATGCATGTGTGTATCTAGAACCATAGGACGGAAGAAAGAGAGCACCAGCAGAAAGAAAGCACCAGAAGCGACAGCGCCCCGAGTGGAAATCCCAGAAGACAAGGTCCACCCCAGGCTATCAGAGATCTCTCGCAGCCAGAGTTGAAAGACGATCTCCAGAACGTTGCGGAGGCAGACATGAGCAAAGCACCGTCGGACAGGTGGGGAGGGTGGTGGAAAGAAAGAAGGATCTTTCTACTAGGGCCTGACTTGGATCATCCATTGGATGATTCCCACGCTTGATCGGGACCAATCCTCAACTACAACGAGGCGGGGAAATTTACAGTGCCCACCGATCACCTGTTGGGCACTGAAGGATTGTCTTTCGTCTTTTCACCGAGTAATTTGAGGTAGAAACTCAGAAGTTAGTATCGTGGGAATCATCCAATGGATGATCCAAGTCAGGCCCTACTAGAAAGCTGCCACGTCGACAGATCAACGGCACTTGCGGCCGTGGAGCTGCTTACGCGAAAAAAGCTGAGTAAAAATGGAGTTGACTGCGAGCTGTCACTGATAGGGCGCCCTATAGAAACCCTTACCAAACGGTAGCGGGAATTGCCGGTTACGTTGATCTCTGGACAGATACCTCAGATGGCATATCTTGTCTACGCTCTAGAGACAAACCCGATGGCCGTTTTCTGCCTGTCGACGGCCGTCATCCCAGAAAGCCGTCCCATAGAAAAGAAAGTTCAACTCCCGACGGAACGGGACGGCTACCCGTCGCACGGGACCCGTAGAACCGTCGCGACGGGCGTGCCGCGTGGTGAACAGCCCTAGCACCTTCCTGCAGCTCCGCAGACGTGGCCACAGGTACGCAGGCCTCCATGACCTCGGCCCTTTTGATCTCCTTGGCTTCATTGGTCTCCCGCCTTCAGCTACGTCCTATGCAATGTCAACATCCTCGAAAATGATACTAGATGTCGGACTTAATCACGCTAAAAAACATTGAAAACAGGCAAATTGAGTCGCCATGTCACATCCGGGGACTCTCTTGGGAATAGATGTGTGGGCGGTCCTTTGCCACAGGCCAGACTTAGGAGATCGGCACAGAAAGCTTAACCAAAATGAATCATATTGTCGTTACGGCGGCGATAACATAACGCGTCAGTGAGAAGGGAGACTCGGAATGGCAAGAACAACAGGTTTCTCTGGACGCTATGATGCGAGGCGGACTGTGTCGAGGGAGGAGTGCGCTAGGCAGAGGATGTCGAGCCGCGCGCGGCGGTGAGCTCCACATCGTCGCTTAGCAGCGCTCAGCGGCACGTAGCCATCACCTTGCTGGCGCTCCACGGACTGTGGCTAGATTGCTGCGGCTAGGCGGCAGACGTAGTCAGACGTGGTCGACGCTTCACGTGGCCTCGGTTGTCGGGGCGCTGAACGTAGTCTTTCGCGAGAGGTACATACAGCACGTTCCAAGCGGAGTTGCAACCGAGCCTGAAGTGAGCATGTCGTAGTCCGCGTCCGTGATGCTCGTCGTTTATTCAAGTTGCGATATAGGGCGCTGTTTTTTTATCCTGGTTTGCAAACATGTTTATAAACACTGGTTTATAAACCGGTTTTTAAATGGATCGCCAAGAATCACCGGTTTTTAATTGACATTATGGAATCACCGGCAAATTTTCCCTGCTTCCGGAAGTCCCATGTCTGGCAGCGCGACCGCAGCTCAAAGACCTCCTCCGGCTTCCGGAGCATCTGACCGATTCCATCCCCCTCGGCGAGGCTCACAGCTTCATCAGCTACGTTTTTGACGCAGAGAAAGTGGTTGATACCGGGTGTGTCAAGTCTGTCATCAGCCACGCCCACGATGTCTTTTTACGAAATCCGGAGTCTTTTGACTTGGGAAGGGACCTCTGCAAACCCGGGTGGCAGCACACCAGTTGCACCGAGGATGAAATTCGGGGGGCAGGTCGAAGAACTGTATTTTTAGTGCATCTAGTACGCCGTGGTTTGTAAACATGTTTATAAACAGGCCGGTTTAGAAACAATGTTTATAAACCGGTTTTTAATCCCTGGGGAATTAAAAACAGGGCCCTATCAATGCGATACGCTTGATCATCCGATGACGACTGTTCTGTGCCGTGTTGAGCGTCAGTATCTTCCGGAGGGCTTGATTTATCTGAGGATGGCCGTTCAGCACACGGGAGGGACAGCGGTTGAATGGGGAGACGATGATGGGGAGTGAAAGTGTGCTATCGTTAGACGGGGCTGCCTTTTGAGCGGGAATTGAGCGCGGCATTCATGGGCATGCAGCAGTTACAAATGGGCTGCACGTCATATGCACAGCCCTTCGAAGGTCCTCCGAAGCTAAACTGTGATGCCGAAAAAATAACGTGAGAGGACAAAAGCCCCGATGGTGCCCGAGATAATGGAACTGGGAGGAAGGGACGCAAAAAAAGGTGCAAATTAGGATTTTGAAGAAGCAAAACATGTACATACGAAATCACCACATCTGCTTAAGATACGAGTAATGTGCCCCTGTTCCTGTGCCTGCTTCTCGACTGGCAGATTGCCCCCAGGCTATGTTGTACCCTAATCAATCATCGGGACAAGAAGGCTATTCATACAAAATGGCGTATAAAACCAGCACTCACGCCTCAATGGGGGCAAAGTAAAGATGCTCATCTTGCCTATTCTCTCTGCTTTGTTTCTTACCCCCCGTCTCACTGCCGCAACCACTTGGAGTGTATGTGATCCGTGGCCTGTGCTGCCACTTTATGCTAACATGTTTACCAATTCAGCCATCCAAGTTTGCTGTCGTCAATGTAGCAGCCTCAGGCGCCCGCACCTATTTCTACGGCGGTAACGGAACCATTAAGGAGATCTCTACCCTCGGTGTCCCTTCCGATCCCACCGGCTACAACACATGGACTTTTCTTCAACCCGGAATCAACACCCTCAAGTCACCAGGAACGCCGCCCCTTCCACGGACATCGCAGTCATCGGATGCATTTCCCCCGTCACCCACGCATTCGCCGTTCGGCTGTTCTACCAGGCCACGAATGGGTCAATTATTACTGCGTATCACAGCGGAGTCGCAGGTGATCCCATTTGGCTGCTCGATCCGGTTGTAATTGCAACTGTGCCTCTGGGAGCTCCTCTCTCGGCATTCCAAAGTAATCTCAATGGTGTCCTCCCGGTAGGTGGCTTTTTTTTCGTGTAATCACCCATCTCAATGTTTCTCAGGAGGTTATCGTTATACAATACACCGATGCAAATGGTCTTTTGACGCAGCGCTTCACCACGACCGACGGTATCAATGGGATTTGGAGTGCACCGGTAACAATTACGACTTGAAGAACTATGCGATCTGTTCTCTGTTATTTTAATCATTCTTTGACAAAAGATGTATTGTTGAAAAGAGGCTATAAGACTTAAAATAGAACGAAGCATTTCGCGTGGGCTCAGAACATTATTTCGAATGCATCCTCTCTTCCCCATCCTCATCCTACCACCCACCTTCATTCTCAGCGCAAAAAGTGCCCTCCCTCCGGATTCTAAAAATCGTATAATATGACTCGCGTGCACCCCATCTGCAACGCACATTGAAGTAAAAGCCTGAGTATGGACCGTGTTGGCGTACGATCTCAACACCAAAGCCAAGACCGGCAGAAAGAAAGGGAGAGTACTGTTGGGTTAACCTGAAGGGCGTTTTGAAATGGTCATGATTCTCTCACTTACACTCGTACTTGGAGAGTTAGATTTAGATTTTTTCTGTAATCGTCTCGCCGTGACACCGCCTCTCTTTGGCTCAATTAATACTAAATGCTAAGTGCGAGTTTACATGGTTTTACAGGAAATTCGAGATTAGTGCGCGCGACCTGACGCCATTGCAGTCAATGAAACTGACTCTTCATAATGGAAAGATGTAATTTTTGTTCTTTGAAAGTTACAAGCACGCCATGTTCTTTCTCCCACGGGTGACGTTTGGAAGCTTGAAGGAGAATTTATTCGGATGAAGAACACAAACCCCAGATTAGAAGGTACGGCGCTGTTAGCCGTCCATATTAAAAAACAAGGTGGATTTAAAAAGAAGGAAAAACTCACCACCAGCTTCCATCGCCACAAGCAACAAGGCCGTGCACCGGCGAATTGAAACAACTGTGTCGGTCAGATTCTGGGCACTGCCCAGTCGAATGCCATGCGCACACGCACTACACGGAATAATGGAGGCAGATAAGCAGACCACACGAGAACACAGCTTGGGGCTGGTTTAAAGTGCCGCGACTGCCGCGGCACTGACGCGCATTGGCGCGACACTGACGCGGCAACCTAACCCTAGTGGCTATGTAATTGCCGCGGAAGTGCTGCACAGCCTCTAGTTCTTTCCACACATCTCTCGGTATTCAAATCCACTCGTCTGGATTCCTTTTGCTGGGATTCACCTTACAAGTTCCTGGTACCGATTTAGGGACCAGGTCTACGTACAAAAATTCCCAAAGTCCAATATCACGTGATGTGTGGTGACCGCGGTCTAGACCATTTCCTTTTCCGGCATCCCAGAAAACGCTATTCTGTTTTTCTCGATCGTGCGGTAAGTCCCGAGAGCGATCTAGACCGTTTCCTTTTCTGGCGGCTAATGATTTTCTCGATCGTGCGGTAAGTTCCGAGACGGCGCTCTAGGCCTTTCCTTTTCCGGCGCCTCAGGAAGCGCTATTATGATTTTCTCGATCATACGGTAAGTCCCGAGATCACGGGTCTAGGACACCTCAAAATGCCTTCGTGTGCTTGCGTTGATATTTGAATTGAGACGGACATAATTTTGCTGCCAATGGTGTAGTGAATAAGATGTATTTTATGAATCCTGCAACAGTGGGGTAACACCTTACTCTTACCCCTAGCAAATCAGCTTTGTGTCGTTGTGCTTGCAGAGCCTGTGTTCCCCCAGAACATAGGGGTCTTTGCTTTATATTCCAATGTATAATTTTTAAAATTGTATGTAATAGACCCCACCTGCTAATACCAAATAACCCCTCATATTAGAGAGGACATGTCCCCTACATGTCGTCTCTAATATGAGGGGTTATTTGGTATTAGCAGGTGATAGACCCTCCTATTGTGCTCCAAATTGCAGTCTAATGGAATATGTAGTTGGACTAGGTGGAGGGACCAGGCGTGCCCGGGGGGCCTTAGGAATGATTAAACAGTCCGTGTTTAACAGTCTGTTTAAACACTGATGTCCGTCTAGACACAGATTATTTAAACAAAGGTGATAGGGCTACAGCGCGGCGAGGATGACGCGCGCCGAACGCGGCGACGAGCATGTTCTGGCAACCCGCCTTAAGCGCGCACGCGCCGGGAAGCGTGTGGTGCGCGCGCCACCCTAGCCGTCGTCGGGGCCATGGCCAGGGTGAAGGCGTGCGCGCCGCTGAGGATGGCGCTGGGTATCATCTCGCCGTCCGCCCAGACTGCGTGGTACACCACCGCACAGCTTCTCGGCGACGTCATACACCATGCCACTGTAAGGGAAGGAGAAAGTAGCGGCTCACGCACGCTCGACACCGCGCTGCCGCCTTCCCCAATGCGACGCGCAGCATCTCCAGCAATGCCCCCAACCGCCGTTATCGCGCGATTTTCGGTGCCGCGCTCTTCGCTTCCTCGCGTCCCCCGACCTTTTGCCGCCGAATCTCGGCCCAAGTCCACGACGCACCCACGTCAGTGTATCTCCAACACCATGCGTACCACCATCGGCATGCCCAGCATCTGCAGCAGTCGTTCCCTATCCCGGACACCCCCTGCATCGCCTCTCTGGCCACCGCGACCATATCCACGGTCTTGGTGCTCTCCGCTCCGTACCTGGACCTGTCGCGGGCGAATACGACCTACACTACCTCCCGCATGCAAGCCCCACGGCCGCTTCATCTCAGCCGCGCTCGCTGCGTCGCCCCTCTGCCTCCCCTGACCATCATCAACGCAGGAACGCCCTCATACACACGACCACGAGCTGGTGCGCACTGGGAGTACGACACGCAGCAGAACCCGTATGGGCCTCGCACGCCGTAGTCCTTTCTCTCGCCGCAACCACGCTCAGCGTGGATCCACCGTGACGTTGACGGTCTCCGCGTACAACCGCCATCGACTTCCCATCTCCAGCACGCATCCCGCCTCCTCCGACGATCCTCGGCGCGACGACGCAGCCGCGCCCGAGCGGCACCCCAGCGACACAGCGACATTGCGCAGCGAGCGAGCAGCAGCACCGTCCGCCCTCGGTGCTGCTCCCGAACTCGACATACGCACGCGCCACGTACCCCGACCATCCCGTGAGCAGGCAGCGCACGGGAAAGAGACACGGCCGTCCTCCTTCCTTACACCACCTTTCTCGTCTCCCGCGTCGCGAACATCTTCAGCCCTTCCACGGGCTTTGCGTGGGTGGCGTGTCGAAAACGCGGAGGACGGAGAGCGAGGGTGATTCGCGGCCCCTCTTTGCAGATACGGGTAGATGGGAGTACGCGCAGCAGCTTCAGAGTTTAACCTACGCGCGACGTACGCAGGAGCGGTGGACTATCGCGTTCTCGCTGCCTGCTTCTGCGCACGCAGTTTCATGCCCAGCGCCGCCTCTCCATCACCAGCGCGGGGGGTCCCCAGCGGCAGGGCGCCGGAGCTCTCGAGTGACACTTAGCTTCATCCATGGTCCACTGCTACACTTACCTCAGATCTGCTCCTTCGCCATTCTTATAGTGTACTTACACTAAATTTACTGTTCTGTTTCAGTGTACACTGATATAGGCAGGCAGGGCGAAAGTGACATTTCAAAATTACACATTACAAGTGCCGCTGACTGCTGCTGCAAAAATTGAAATTGCCGCTGTATTACGCACAAATATACAACCAGTTCCTCCTGAGCAACTTTCTCCGGCTATGACTGACTAAAAATCAGCAACACAAGCGGATGAGCTTAGAATGCTTCTGCAGACTGAGTATCGTTATCCCAAACGCTCAAAAAAAAAAAAAAAAAAATTACCGCTGCGTGCGGCAATACTGCCGCAACACGTGTCATACTGCTGCTGCGTCACGCCTGAACTCAACAGGTGCGCGATCTCTGGATCACGGAATAATTCCCACGACGCCCCCCCCCTCGAAAAGGCAAGTCTGTGTCAGCGGCATGAGTGCGGCCATCAAGATGAGCAAACACTTCTAATTAACCGCCGCGTACCCGCCAGCGAAGCGCGCCCCGAAACTGCACCTTCCCGGATTCTGGGAGGAGCAGTAGCAAGAGGATATTGAGAGGATACTTCAGTTGCGTCGTTTTGAAGCCGGGAGTGATGCCGCTTGATGCCGACGTCCATCAGTGGCGGTGGACGCCACCTCGCGTGGCCAGATCAAATTCCGCGATCCAGAGATCGCTTAACTCTTGCCTGAACTGCCGCTTGACTGCCGCAAGTATTGCCGCACGCAGCGGGAGTCCTCGGCTCCTCGCTCACGGTGCGGTGCGACCGATGCGTCCGAATAAGATCGACCGGCCGATGGAACCCCGAAAGGTGTCGCATCGCCGCGGCCAGCCCTTGCCAAGGGAGAAGGGGTTTCCGGCCATCTCCGGGCCCTTGGAATGACCGACTTGGAACGCTGCCGCATGGATCACGAAGGGCGGACATCTATGTGATTCGATCCATCTTCGGCACGCTACCAACTCCGGGATGAAACGCTCCTTCAATACTGGGGCTACAGCTTCCATATTGTAGGGAGTCTGCGCCTCGAATCTGGTCTCCTCCACCGGCCAGCTCGATATCTGTCCCTCCTAGTGCTGGCAAGGTTCGGTTCGGTTCAGGTTCAGGGCCCTTTTCCCTGAACGCCGAACCTGAACCTGGCGTTCGGTTCGGGTAAATGCCGAACGCCGAACCTGAACCTGGCGTTCAGGTTCAGCGCGTTCAGTTCGGCGTTCAACGGCGTTCGAACGCAGAACCGAACACCATTTTTTTTGACAAGCATGGTTTAGCGTAAAATAATCAACGCGACAAGTGTGTTGTACTAATAATTATTCCTCTGCCTCAGAATCCTCGCCTTCATCATCATATCCAAAGTCAGCATCCAGCTCGGCGAGAAGGGCATCGATGTGCTTCGCCGCAATCGTCTCAGCGTTGATATGTCCATTCCGATAAGCACTCTTCAACAATTGGAGCGCTTCGAAGATTTCGGCGTTGAGGGGATTACGGAGCTTCGTACCGGTGAGACTTCCACTGGAAAATGCACACTCGACGGGAGTTACTGAGCCTTGGATGGCCAGATAGTCACGAGCCATCCGGCGCAGTGTGAGACGCGAGTTATTATGCTTGGAAGAAGTCAGAGCAAATTCTTGAGACAAAATTTCGGTCACTCACGCCCCACCAGTGCAGCACATTGTCCGTCGCTTCCAAAGAGGATGCCAGGTATCCTTTCAGCTCGTCTCGAGGCTGAGCTCGAGCCCGCTTTTCTTGCTGAACCGAATTTACAGCATCCATAAAGGAGGAACTGCCGTATCGATGTAATGAAGGAGGCTCAACAGAGCTGGGTGCGGCAGCCGAGGTTTCAACATTTTTGCCTGCCTCTCCCGCAGGATAGTACTTGTCGAACTTAAGATAGTGAGGAACGTGTTCGTAATCGGGAACATGAGACTTACAACATCCTCCAGAGCCTTCATACCCTTCTTATATTCACTATCACCCCAACGAGTGCGAAAATAGACATCCTTGATAGTTGGATTTAAAACTAGACCAATGTAAGTGGCGCCGATCAATCGGGCGGTGCTTTTTGGATACCTCCGACTCACCTTTCCACCATCATATTCTCGGCTGAAAAGACCATTTTCTCGACCAAAAACACGTGTGCGTTCGGCGTCCGGACGCGTTCGGACGCGTTCAGAAAAATTCTCTGGGACGCGAACGCCGAACCTGAACCTGGCGTTCGGTTCAGCTATTTGCCGAACCTTGAACCTGAACGCCGCGTTCAGTTCGGTCCGGTTCCGGTTCGAACCGATTTCTGAACCGAACCTTGCCACCACTAGTCCCTCCCACCAGCGCACGGACTGGTTCCTCTCCTCTGTGAAGTGATGACTTTTCACCCTCGTAACCCCAAACTGGCGTCCTCCCTCCACTACGTCGAATGGTTGCCTGCTGTGCACCTTCCCGATGGTGTCCCAGTGCAAGGCCAGCGGCTCCGCGATCGAAAAACACCAGGAGCTCTCGTCCTCGAGCCAGATAACGTACAGATGTTGGATCACTCGATGGGAACGAAGTGTATCCTCCCGGTGTATGTACCACCCTGGGCCGAGTCACTTCCGTTAACCAGCAACCCTAGGAGCTTGGCTTAATCATGGGGTGTTGAGATATTAATCCGGGTTGAAAGCAGAGATTATCGAATCCAGATTAATGCCGTCAGTGGCGGCCGGGTGTTTGAACAGCACCGCCTTCAAAATTTAGGCAGGTCTCAGCTCAAAAAAGGCCACCAGGCGGGGCCGAACCCCGGACCTTTTGAGTTCGACCAGTTTATGAAGGAGACGAAGATTCCAAGTAGACTATCTGACCGATGACAGGGACATGAACTTTAGGGTCCACCTCTACCTCCCATCCTCTACCACCCTACTGCCTGCACAATTGTATGGTACACCCCTGCGTCGGAGGTGCTTAATCGATGATCAATTGAGCATAATTAATGAGGATTAAACCAACTCCACGACAGTTCAGGATGATGTGCATCAATTGAGCAAGGACAGGCAGTTCATTAAGTTATTGAGCAGGATTGAACAAGGGGTTTAAATACTGCTGCAAGACTCCAACCGATCAAATCAAAGTGGATGGATTAAACAAATGGATGAATGCGGATTAAACACCAGATCAATCCCAATGACAAAAGTAAGCTCAACGAGGAAGAATTAAACGAGGTGGATTGATGAACACGGATTAAACAGCGGATGAATACCAACGACCACAGGAGGCTCAGTGATGACGAATAAGACAAGTTAGAGTAGAAATAAGAGTTGAGTTGGGTGTCTTCTGGACACCGATTGACAGAAGAAGTCGAGCTTCAAAGGAATGATTCAGTCTGGAGGAATCCTATGTAAATTGTGTTGAAAAAATTCACGCCGCCGCTGCATCAATCGGACGTTGTATTGTTGAGATCGGTTGAATTATCCTGAAGGTGTATTTTCAAGATTTCCAGCTCCCAAACTCTTCCAATACATTCCTCATGCATGGAGATAGGTTCATAAGTCTGCCAGCCGCGCTTGCGAAGCTCCCCAATTGCGGACGCTGATCTGTGTCAGTAGGCGCGTCGCTTTGCGTCAATGCACAGCCACCCTGCATCAGTCTGAATTGACGTTGACTGACGCTTCCACAGATGGGCTTCAATATTAATACGTCAAACAACTTTAATACATCGCTAACAATACCCAACATCCACAACAACCCGCAGTTTTCCACCTTGTAGAAGTTATTGAAGAAATAATGTTTCGGTAAGAATTAGTATCCAGCGCCCACGGACTCATATTTACTCCAGACCGTCAAAGGGCCTAGCTTACAAGTTTCTGGTACTGTCTTGTAATACATACAAGAGAAGAGCTCCAACAGGAGGATCATATTTACCACTCTCAACATCATTTCTGTCCAGCGAGGATTTTTTTTCCAATGTTCAACCTCCACAACTCCACAAATGGGTTGCTTTTGCTTCAATATCACCCCAGTGAGTACCGATCATACAAAAAAAAACATTGCTTGCAGCAGTAGTGCTTCACCAATCCGTGCACTGACCAGCGTCAATGTGCGCGTCACTCTGCGCTAGTGCACAGCCATCCTGTGTCAGTCGGACTCACGTTGACTGACACATCCACAGATGGTGTTCGGGATTATTGAGCGCGATTATTCTAACATATTCTCTGTAGCGCCTGGTAAGCACGGGAACCTGTCGTTTGAAACCTTCACCGAGTTATTCACACAATAGTCTTCAAGTTCAGCAATACTTTGCAAGCCACATGGACATCAAATCCAACAGCACCGCGAAATACACTTCGGCATCAATTTTCCATAGAATATCTCAATGCGTAACAAGTACAAATTCCAGCTGTAGAACCAGTTGAACCGCGCTAGACGGAAAATATCAGAGGCGGTGATTCAGTTGATTTTACTGAGAAATTAAGAGTTCGAGTGAGGACAAGAAAGAATATGATGTTTGATTACAGCAAGTTTACAAGGTTTATATACTAAAAGTACCTACTGCGTACAACTACGGAATACTACGGAATCAAGAATATTAGTAAGAGAACAAAAGAGAAACTGCGCCGCAACTACGGCCCAGTAGTTGCGGACTTCGGTGCAGCGCGCTGACTAGGCGCATCATTGGATCACAAGGTGTCCGCCAATTCACAACAGATTTGTTTCAAGACCTGACAAGATTTCCTGTTCCTCCCAACGTGAAGTTTGCCACAACTCTTCTTGAGTACTGATCCTGATGTTCAGAATGTTGTTGGCACTCCTTTGTATCGCGTACAAGTCGGTATAACAGTGAACATGTCCCTTGAATTGTATTCGCAGGAGATGGAATTCGGGTTCACACATGATCATTTGGGTGTTACATTTTGCAGACATATTTCAGTATGATATTGGAGACAAATATCCACGAAATCCCGCATCGCAGTGGCGTTTGACGATGTGAAGTGGAATTCCACAATATGCCTAGTGTGACACTGCGGCAGTATGACATTGCTGCGTCAATCAACCCGCCCATCCGCGTCAACTGAAAACGTCACAGCGTCAGTCAAACGTCAGTGCAACGTCACAACGTCCCTTTCACCCTGCCCGCCATACACAAAGCCTCCATTGGAAAGTCTTGGATTGACCGTGCAGAAAATTATATGTACACACAGAGTTCTTCGGCGCCGAGCGGGCCTCCCACCCTTCTTCTCGCTATTTGCCGTGGACACTTTGGCTGCCGGTTAGTGTGTCGATCTCCGCGGCGTCTTGCTTGCGGAGGCGATGGCAGATTTGCTGCCCTTGCGGCTCTGTCAATGGCCATCGCTTCCGATGATCAGATATTAATTTCCACAGATGGCCAGGGGAAAATGAACCTACAGCACAGGATTTCGGGCTCTGAGGGGTGATTCTCGTCGCCCTGACTGGAAGACACTGTGAAAATTGCATGTAGAGATCCCACAATTATGCTTGCTTGGCTCTTTTTTCGGGGCTTTGTGATCTCCGAGTGCTGCTCCTGGCTAGTAAAGAACATAAGTACTGTAACTGCCAAGACAGAGTAGAACACTTGCCTGGAGCGTTTTACATTCTGCACAATATCTTGAGGTGCCGGTGTTCCACTAGTTTCAATTGGACTGAAGCTCATGCAATAAGTATAGGCGTCACCACAGGTAAAACCGCAAAGTGTACCCGTTGTTGGTAGTATTCGGGAGAATCAGAGCAGTGGAATCAACTATCATATTGTCAGAACACATACGAAGACTTACACATTTTTTCACTTACTCGGGTCTTCATCAGTGTGTGGGACTGGTATATGGATGGCTTGGGATTGCACAAGGTTGAAATCCTGTGGAGTGGGGGTATGGAACGTCTCAGAAGCGCCCCCAGGTGAGCAATGGGAACTTGATCTAGTCGACCTCGGAGCTGAGGAGGTCGGATGAAAGGCAACGAAAGGACAATAGTAGGACCGGCGATAATATACAGGATACCATCAAGCGTCGGGATTACCACATGCAAACATATGATCAGTCCAGAGGAGCAACAAGATCTCGATTCTCGGCGGCCTGAGGGATGGTTGTGGCAGTTGGGGAAGATGGGGAGGCTTTCTCAGAGTGAAATGGAGGAATGGTCAAACAAAGGTACTGCTGAACTTCTCCCCGACAGCCTTGACTCTCCAAATCTGTTATTAGGTGATGGGGTTCAATGGTTTCGTACAGAGGCGAGATGCGGCAATGGCAAAAACAGAAGGAGCAGCCAACCAGCCAGGACATGCGGCTTACGCTCGTCAGAAGGCGTGGATGTATGAGCGGTGGGTGGAAGATGCACAAAACTTGGTCAGGCTGGGCGGGTACCAGGCATTACTCATTTACTCTCACTAACGGCAAATGTGATCGAGTTTATCAAGGGGGAACGGATGAAGGAGGAACAATATTTATCTGGTCGTTTATCTACATAGCTTGACTCATGTACTATGATACAAGCTCGATAGAAAGCCTTTTTTGTTTCAGTGACCTCGCGCTGTGGCTGAATGTAATTGATTCAACGACATCTAAGGTGATTATTTTGTGAGGACATTTGTTTAGCTCAGTTGGTAAAGTTACGGATTTGTCATTTGTGGTCTACTCTGACGAGGCCTGCGGATCGAGCCACACGGGCCGCTTGTTTTTGTCTCGATCCATCAAGTGTTTAGTCCATCATCAAGTGTTTAATCCAGTGTTTAATCCGGTTCATGATCGATCAATCACAATTCCGTCACTCACCCGTTTGACCCAGTTTAAACCGAGTTCACTCTGACGCTGCCCAGCCTTCAAGCGCTCACCACAATTAATCCGGATTCGATAATCTCTGCTTTCAACCCGGATTAATACCTCAATGCCCCATGATTAAGCCAAGCTCCTATGGATTCTTCGTTAACCACGATCATCCCGTCAAAATCAGACGCACTTGAGGTTCTCCGGAAGATGCTACTCGAAGATAGTTGGTAACATTCTGCCTGATTTACAGATGGTTCGTTACTAGACGGGCGGGCGGGTGGTACAGCGGTTAGGGTCGAGAATAGTGTGCAGCGCGGGGTCATTCTGAGGCCACTGGGTGACGGGCAGGTGACAGAGGGGGAGGTCGAGGGCATCGGAGGAGGAACGGAGAGCGCTGACTTTGACTGCGCGCTGATGGTTTCCGACTCACAGGTAGAATTGCGCGTCCACAGTAGCACGTTCTGGTCACTTCCGAGCAATCAAGTATGACCAACTCATCCGCGGCGCTCTGGAACGACTCCCTGCTCTCCGAATAACCAACCTCTGGACTAAGGCGCATATCAGGTGCATATCAGATCATTGGTAATGAGCTTGCGGACGTGGCGGCTAAAGCATCAACTTTATTACCCCGGGCCCCTTCCGTACCCGTCCCCCTCACGACCTGAAAACGCCGGATCAACGAAGTTATCATTGCGCGATGGACGATTCAATGGCGCTCCAGCGTTACAGGCCGCGCCCTTCGTCATATCGACCAATCGGCCCCATCCCTAATACTCCGCTCACCGTACACCGCCTCGATCCCTCCTGGGATGATATCCATCCTCGCTCGCCTGCAAACCGAGTTCTCTAGTCTTAACGCGAAAAGGTTTCGGCTACGCCAGAGAGACTCTCCGCGGCTCCTCCGAGGCCCGAGCTCCCTATCTCCTCTACTGCGCGGCCTGGAATCGCTTCCGCCCCCCGCTCCAATCAGCCTCATATGCCGTGGGCCTCCTAGGTGCCATCGACGTCCCATCGCTTCTCTCCCACCCAAAGCTCCTCAAGGCCCTCATCAAGTTTATCGAAGCCACGGCTCGCTTCTTGCCCTTATGATTTTTTCTCTCTCTTTTCCTCCTCATACCTTACATGTATGTATACATATAATAAACTTCCTCTCTCCATATTACCTACACTGGACCACACCAGTACGGCCACCCGTCCTCACTCAATTACAGTACCACTCGCCCCTTCATACTCACCGCACCACCAGATGTTTTCCCATTATGTTACCCACTTTCCTTTGGTCTTGTCTCTCTCATATCACTCCAATCATATCCATATTTCGAACCTGATACCCCATACTGCCTCGCAGATGCACTGTCGCGTAGCTATGTGTTGCCAGGCACGACAACCAATAGAACTCAAGTCAAGTCAAGTCAACGGGAGTCCATGCCGGAAACGACTTGCTGCGGGTTCACCCATATTTCCTTCCGTGTGCAGTCGCCTTTGCATCCTTCGCATTTGCTTTCGTCTACGGGAGTACTGTACGCGTAAATCACCAGAATTATCTTCTAAACAGACCCTCCGCTGTCGAAGGGGCCAGGCAAACAAAAATAAGAGTACAACGGAGACGGATCCCCAGGCCTGCTCCCGGCGGAGAATGCGCCCCCCGTCACAGGAAATATACCCAAGGACCCTCCGCTGCGAGAGCCTCCACACGCAAAGTATGTAGGGCATTCGGAATGGCTTTCCTCGCTCATACTTCTTCCTTCCTCTCTGTGCTACTTCTGCTTGCTGAAACTCCCAGACAGGACCAAAAAACCAGGACCTCTGTTCATCTCACGGTCGTTGTTGCAGTCGAGCGTGCTCTAAAAAGACACTCAAATGGTAGCAATTCATCTACCGAGATCATTAACTCATGCGTTCTCATGCCCCACAATTGACTTGCCTGTTTCTCTGTGAGGACCCGTGTCGCATACTCCAATCCATTCGCTTGTATTTGTCTGGCCTCATCATCGTTCTCGATCGCCCACATAATTTTTCTCTCGAGGTCGGAGAGATCCGGGAGGACGGGGATATAATGCACGTACTGTTCGGTTAGAGAGGACGGGGATAGGGCTCGTGGGTTTACGTACGGGTTTCAGCCAGTCGTCGAAGAATTCGCTGAATGTTGAAGACTATAAATACCCTCAGCATGGGTCTTGAGCAAAGTGAAAGGAGTGTTACACACCTTGAATACCAGCGAGCCCGACCGCAGAAGACTGAAGTAACGCTGGGAGAAGGAGTTGCCATCCTGAGCAAGGAAAATGAGTCACCGCAGGTAGTTCGAGGATAGTGGAACAGCAACCAACCAGGTCAAGCGCGTACTTGTATTTGTATCTGCAGAGCATCTTCGACGTCAGTGGTAAGCATTGGCATTGAATTCCGCACAGACACTTCTTCTAGTGGTTGCCAGGGAATTTCCACATTGTATTCGGCCTTGATTTCTTCCTCTGGGCAAACCGCGTGCGTGGGGTTATTTGGGTCGGGATCGCAATTGTGCAGTTTTGTGATGCCCATATCGATTATCTCGGGTCGGCGAAGGCTCTTGTCAGCGAGACGGAATCGGGGGAAAGAGTGGTAGGTTTGTCGGTCCAATGAGCCACCTGAGGTACCTGTTCACCGTGAGGGTTAGTAGTAGGACCACAGCCCAGAAGGTAAGACGTACTGCCGCGCCTAGAAGGTCTGTCAATGAGAGGCTCGGACAGCGAAGGAGAGACGTACCAATAGATCTGTGATTTCTTATCTTCCCACCGGATATTATCCTTGAAGCCATGTTTAACCCATAAATAGTACTGCGAGAGGATTGAGCGCTCGATAACAAAAGTAAGGAAAGACACACGAGGGACGGGACGACGATATCAGCGAAACAAGAAGTCAACCGCGCTGAGCTCAGGATTCGGTACAAGTCGTGTGTATGCTGGGTACTTCTGCTTGAAAGCAGGAACGCGTTGACGTCGTTGGTAAGGTTACCGAATCCCTTCTCGCTATTGGGCAAAAGACACTGATGGCGAGAGTCCTCCTCGTAGTACTCCTTTGTCGGCCGAGGTCATTGCCTGAACGAATTTTGGTCCGACTTGTTCAGCGCAAATTCATATGCATCAGGTCTGCGAGTGTTGAACAAAACTCGTGGTTCGTCCTGGTAGTTGAAGATCAGGCCCATGTCGGGTAGCATGGGGGCCATCTATCAGAGCGGTCACGTTAGCCATCGTTCCCCTGTGAAGACGAGCAGCGCACCTTGTTCACGATGGGCTCCCAGTCAATCGGTGCCCAATGGGGTCCGCGGGTGACTTTGTGGTCCTTAATGGTAAACGTAGTGAGGCAGTGTTCCCCATGGTCATCCGCAATCTTCATCGCCCGTTCAAGCATATCCGGAAAGAACGTGGGATGGTACGTCCCCGCCGCTCTCTAAATTCTCGCTAGTACATCTTCGTCGTCGTCGCTCGCTCGCGCGGCGCTCCGCGCCGCACTCGCTCCCTCCTCCTCCTCCATGGTACTCCGCCAGCTGGTAGAACGGCTCAAAGTCCCGATGGACCTATGAAATTATTGATGCGGTAAGCGGAACGCAAATACAAGAAACGAGGACGCGTGCTTTGTCATATTCATCTATGAGACAGCCATTTTTCTGGGCAAATTCATAAAATAAGTCATACCCCGGGGGCGGATCCCGGTCATTCTTCAGTTTGTATCGTGCTTTTGCCTGCTTCAATGTCGTCGATCGTTGTGCGAATAGTTCGTCGACATGCTTCCGAGCGATGGCGGCATATTTTGAACGACCTCGCACGTACTGTTTTCGTAATGAGGGGCGGCCGTGGTCGTGATAGCGATTTTGCATGCACTCTTACCTGAAACCACCCCAAAATCACGAGGAAGACCAAGAATACAAAACCGGTTTTTCGTCTTCGAGAGAGTTGCGACCAGGCGGGAAGACACTGGGGATTTCGCGGATAGCTATCTGAGAATAGTGGAAAGCCGTCGACCTGCTGTGGCATTTCCTCGATGAAAAGAGATCCCCGTGGTTAGTTGGTGCTTTTATACATCGTATATACATCGCGACAGCCGAGAGTAAACGGGAATCAAACAGGTCTTCATATGTCGCTGCGCATCCCGTATCTGCTGCGGAGAACGCCGCCCGAGATTGATCGCTTCTGAACGAGATGAACAGCATTCACAGCAGAGCATCAAACTGGCTGCGTTGCGGTTACGTCGTAAATGTTATGTCCAGTAATAGGGACAGTCAGAGCAACTATTTTGGATAAATCTATTTAACAACCCCCCTTGTTGGCAACAACCCGGGTTCTTGGATCAATGTGCTATTTAACAACCCCGGGGTATTGACAACCTCCGCTCAACGCTGATGGCAGGCCTGAAGGTAGACGAGTGGCCCTGTGGTTGGGTGGCTGGCTGATACATGGAACATTTCCATGACCTCAATCTCCAATAGCATCCAACCATTTTTTCCGGAGGAGAAACCATTGATCTTCATCCAATTCTGTACGTATTGGACCTGTTCGAGCCGAAAAGACATTACCCAGTAACCAACGCCGGCCGGCTCGATAGAGAGGACAGGCCCCAAAACCCCGCTTCAAGACGCAGTTTATTCAAAATTGTTACGCAAATTGGAGTGTTCACCGGGCAAAAAAAAAACGGCGGTCCGGTTGAAACTCGGCAGAATACGGTTGGCTCGGCCTCGAAACAGCCAGAATAGTCTCGAAATAGCGTGGTCAGAGCGAATATGCAAGATGTGAGAGGATTTTATATTTGGCATGTCGGGGTTGTTAAATAGAACATTGATCCAACAACCCGGGATGCTGCCAACAAGGGGGGTTGTTAAATAGATTTATCCAACTATTTTCGGCCGATTCTGACGTCGTTTCGGAAGTCGATTCTCGTAATTGCTGTGATCGGAAACGTGTGAGAAACGCCGGCCATCCGCCGGTCGGTCTTATTCGGTCGCATCGGTCGTCCTTTGGAGTTGCCTCGATTGGTTGATCGGAGGGCGGCTTTATTATATAATCTCAAATTTCTCGGATGTTGCAATGCATTCTCGGGGGTGTCCTTCAAGGAATTTGAGCCGAAAGTAGGTTCCAAGACACATCTCCTCCTGCCCCGACCACTGGGGCTCCTTTGCTCGCCTGCTGCCCTTCCTGGGTCCCTCGCTGCCCAGGTCCGCGGCGCTTCATTGAATTCGCCCATCCCCGGCTTTCAGTTGTCCAAATCGTCCATGAAACGGCCTCCTGCGGCTTTACGCAGCCTCAGCTCCCTGGCGCGCAATCTATGCTAAAATCCCCCCCTGTTGGCCAGCTACCTCAAAGTTTTTGCAGCGCCCCCTCTAGCGCCTCCTTATTACCCTCCCCCCTCTGTACCTCACTGTAGCCTCGTCTCCTACATGCTCCGGCGCCGATCCGACCCTCCTTCGCCTAGGGCTGCCGCCCGTTGCCGTCGCGACGGTTCGACGGCACCCGTCGAACGGGTGCCGTGCCCGTCCCGTCGACCATTTTTTCCCTCAAGCAACGGCCCGTCAAACGACGGCCGCGACGGCCGTTTCAACGGGTCATATAAATCTACCTGTAAATTGACGCTTTCCGTCATTGATTAGTCCACAGAGACTTCCATCTTGGACGGGATGCACTTTCCTGCTTGCCTTACATTTTTGCTGGCTCCAAACAGACGGTATATTGCTTGTGTTGGGTTCTCGGCAACTCCCGATCATGATTGCCGACGTGCAACCTCAAGGTTTGGGTCGATTTCTCTAGCTGGAAGCACGAAAAATCACGGTGGGCATGTGGGAGTTAAACTTATGACATTGTAGTACTAATCCACATTTTATTAGGGTCAAAAGGCAAGTTAAAGTTTAAATTCCCACCCTACCCGTCGAGACGGCCGCGACGGCCGTCCCGTCGCCCGTCCCGTCGCGTCAAGGTTTCGGGAAGAAGAGAAACGGCCGTCGAATCGACGGCCGTTGCCGTCACGGCAACGGGTGGCAGCCCTACAGGCTTCGCCGCGATCCCACCTGCGCGCGCCCCTTCCCATACGCGCTGCGTCCTCAGCGCCGTGAGTCATCCCCTCACCAATTTGATGGTCCACCCCTATATCTATGCTCGGAGAGCGTGCGGCAGTGCGTGCCGTTCCCGCCGGCGGTATCTATTTTGGCACAGACACCCCTGTCCAGCGTGTCGGGCATCAAATCCAAAAACGTACAAACAGCACTCCACGAACTCGCACCGTCGTCGCTGGTGTGCCTCCTCCTCTTCTGCCCCCATCCTCCCGACTCACAGAGGCAGTCCCGGCAAAAAGAAAGTCCTACGTATCTGTGCCGGTGTCCCCGGGTCTATCCTATCCTCTCTCCGCTGCCCTCATCGGCCCTTTCTCAGCGCCACTACACCGCGCGCAAGAACCGCCCCGCCCAAGCTTTTTCAAACCCCGTGCTGCTTGTCTCGCTCTGCTTTCCCTGGCCGTGCCCTCCCGTTATCTCCGTGCCCCTCCTGCAGCTACAGCTACCTCGACCCACTCGGCGTCCGCGAATCCGTGGGTCACCGGGGTTGGTGCCAGTACATCATCCATTTCATGTACTACGTACTTCGTTGCACAAGCAGGCCTCCTCGTCCCCAGCCTTCCTTCCACTTGGCTTCACTACTAGTACTACCCCGGGACTCCGTACGCATCTCCGTACACTAAATTGAAAGCAACATTTAATACAGCGCTGACTGGCGAGTCCTGTATCGCGGCCCGCCCTTCGTATGCGCTTCCGTGTGCTCTGTCTCGACTCTTTGCTAGCGAGTCACCCCCCGGCCCCGTTTATTTTCGATCCGCCACCGCGCTGCCTTGCTAATCTGCACCTGTGTGAACTGAAATGCTTTCAGGGTACGCATTGTATGCCGGAAATCGCGCGGGGTGTCGCGGAGATATCGATTCTGGCTATGCCTATCCTGGTTGTTGACTGATACCAGCACAGCTTATTTGACTGACACCACAACTGCAACAGTGCACTCTTCGGGCTTCGGTTACGATCTGAAATTAAATGAACGATTTGCGTGCCGCTCCATCCAGCACCTGAGTCAGATCCGACATTCGCACGCAACACGCAGCCTGTCGGTGGGTCCCTTCAAAGTTCAGCCCGGCCCGTTGAAGTGATCTGGCTGATTTGCGTTCAACAAGATCGAATGGGTACGCGTAGAGAGGCCCAGATTCTCGGGCCTTCCTACAAAATTACTGCGCATGGCGGTCCCCTTCCGTCATCTCTTGCTTTTGCTTTTTGTGCCTCTCGGCGGGTTCGAATCCCCTCCGCCGCTCGTGTCGACACCACGACCGCAAGAGCCCCGGATGCGCTCTTTCACCCGAGGTTCAAATTGCCGGCCCCTTACGATATGAACATCCTTATTCATTCTCGTCCCTGGCAGAATCTGTGTCTTCCTCCCTCGTGCTGCGCCGGCGCGCGCACTGTTTGACCCCCACAACCAATCATCTCTGGAGCCCCATACTTCACACCTCTTTCCACAATGAATTATCATGCCCATCCGGTGGCACCTAATCACGATATGAATATGAGCAGCAGGTACGTAGAATATCTGACGTACCTCTTCATCGGAAATCTCGTAAATTTGTGGGACAGATTGGATCTCACTATCGATCTCGTCTTCACGATTCACATTGGCAATCCTTCGGAACGTGGCATTTTGTTAATATGAGGACCATCTAAGTTGGTACGTCTGGGGACGTACAATTGTTCGACCTCATTCCTCTAATGACGCGGGGTCAGCAGAAACGATTCAATGATATAAAAACTCACCATCTGTTGGAAGAAGGCGGAAGGGTCAGGCAGTTAGACAATTGAGGTGAAAACTCACCGCCTGTTGGAAGAAGAATTCCGACGGGTCAGGCAGCATAGACACATCAGTGAGGCGGCAAAGACTCACCTCCTGTTGGAAGAAGCAGCCGGACGGGTCAGGAGTGTAGACACATCAGTTGAGGCGGCAAAGACTCACCCTCTGTTGGAAAAGAATCCAGACGGGTCAGGCAGCGGAGACCCATCAGTCGAGGTGAAAACTCACGAACTGTTGGAAGCAGAATCCGGAGGGGTCAGGCAGCGGAGACACATCAGGCGGCGGGCAAAAACTCACCCGCTGTTGGAATAAGGATCCGGACAGGTCAGGCAGCGGAGACACATCAGTCGAGGTGAAAACTCACGAACTGTTGGGAGCAGAATCCGGAGGGGTCAGGCAACGGAAACACATCAGTCGAGGCGAAAACTCACGAACTGTTGGAAGCAGAATCCGGACGACTCAGGCAGTGCAGACGCATCAATCGAGCCGAAAACTCACAGGCTGTTGGAAGAATCCGGACGAGTCAGGCAGCGGAGACACATCAATCGAGGCGAAACCTCACTATCTGTTGGAAGAAGAATCCGGACGGGTCAGGCAGTGAAGACACATCAGTCGAGGCGAAAACTCACTATCTGTTGGAAGGGAGATCCGGACGGGTCAGGCCGTGAGACGCATAAGTCGTGGCGGCAAGACTTACCGACTTCGGAGCAAAATATGGATAAGACCTCGCATCGACCAAACAGGAACTCACAATGTCCTATTTTTAATAGGAACCAATGCTCGGTCAGGTAAACGAAATCATTGAATATTCCAACACTGACATAGAAGATCTGAACAAGTCGAAACGATTCTGCCTGGTCTTCTTGCGGAAACGGTTCTGCGAAGCCTTGCCGACTGTCGTTCATGTAGTAAATATAACGACTCTAACCATATTACGCACGATATTTGGGGAGAATAAATTTCTTCAATTCTAGAAACTTGATATTTCGCCCCACATGTGACGTTTGAACTAGAGGAGAAGGGAGGAGCGTTTAGATACTTCAGAATAGAGGTCGATTGCTTACCAATTGACCCAATTACCTTCGACGGGATCTTGGTTGCTTTGGCCGCAATGAGGGCACCTCCGGCGGTCCGGAAGCAAGCGCTTTCGTTTTATGATGCTTATGTCAAACACCACCCCCGCTCTTAATTGTCCGCCAAGCCTCAAACGCGGGATAATGACACCATCGCTGGATACAATGCTGTAATCACCGCGCTCGATATATGTGCTTCCCACATCAGGACGGTTGCAATAAGCCCTCAGAATCAGATCGAGATCCTACTGCAACATGAATTCAGGCCCATAAAAGCGCGAGGGACTTACGTTGAAGTTGCGATATTGGGAGAGTGGAATAGGTATAGGTTGTCCTAAGGGATTCCTGACGTAAAAGTGTGGATCCGAAATATCAGAGTGGGGCGATATTTTGTGGATTGCCTGCTGGATTGCTTGGACGTCGGTTCGTATCTCGGATTCCATACGGGAGACTTCCGCGAGAAAAAAGGTCTTCATGTGTCTGTAACGAATCATCGCTGTGAGCGCACCGTCGAGGAGAAAGAGGATACGAACACGCCCAAGGTTCCACATTCATCGTGGATGTGTGTTTTAACTTCGTCGATCCTGGATCTGACGTCATGCAATTGCATACTGTAGACGACGCGGCACAATTATTTGGCATAAGAAACAGATATCGGAGACGCACATAGTTATTGGACCGAACAGGTCGCGGAGCGCCTCACGACGCTCCGATATCTGAGCTCTCCAGGAGGCCAATTCCATTTCTTCCAACACCGTCATTCGTAGCCAGCCAAGAGGGCCCTCGTATGACTTGATTTTGGCATAGAACTCGCCCAGAAGTGAGCGGCACAAAATGAGCTCGTCCCGTAATCTGGTTGTAAAACGGTCTTTAGGGAGCACCATAAGCCAAGATAGGTCCTCGCATATGGCCTTCAACGTCGAGATGAGCTTCTGGCGTTCGGGAGATCCCCCTCCCTTGCGGAGCACATCAATCATGCGCTTCGCTATCCTGGCGGCCTCCAAGATATCGCCGAAGGATCCAAAGGTGAGAGCGGCTGCTACCAGAGGCATGTCTAAGGCAATTGACGACGAGGGAGAAGGTGGAAGGGCAGGAAGGACCTGGCACTTTGCACGAGGCTTCACTGCCATCCACTGCCATGTGGCGTTGGTGACATGCACGGCCTCAAACCCCGGTGGATTCCGAGTTCGCCGGATTCCACTCTGTGGGAGATTAGCAATTCAGCACAGGAATAATTGGGATGTATCCACCGTCCTGGCGCGGCGCGCTATCTTGGCTCATCTCTCCATCGCGCATACCCCCATGGACTACTACTACTCTTGGCTCGTACTCCAGCCACTCTTCCTCCGGTCATCTGAGATCCGTCCAGTGCTTCGCGCTTCGTTGGGTCGTCTCTCTTTTGTGCGTCATTCCATGTATCATTGCTTACTACTGCTGCGTCAATTAGCTTGTCCTCCATCCGTTTCCGGCCACCCGCCTTTGTATACTTGCCTGCGGCGTCCTGCGCCCCGTGCCCGGATCAAGGGGTGGTTCAAGACTCAACATCTCACCAATATCCCGGGACGGCTTCCGTATTTCCGCACGCATGCTAGGTTGACTCCATATTCAAAATAAGAGTAATGCTGTGATGCAATTAGCGGTCGGATTGGCGGGTGCTGGCACTGCGATGGAAAAACCTTGAGGCAACCCTTGGATGGCGGGGGATTGAGTCGAACAAGCACCTCCGAGAGATATATGAGGATAAAGACATCAATTTGTCCCAGCGCACACCGTATGCTACCCCACCTCTAGCCATGGTAGGCTGAACTGGGATGTGTTTGCGTTTTGGGGTGCAAGGATGGCACTGCCGAAACGTTCTCCCAGTCGTGGACTGAGGAACATATGATTGTGGGGATCCTCGAACATAAACGAATCAACATCGTTTTAGGGCGGGGGCTTGAGTCGAATAAGCGCCTCCGGGGGATATACAACTCGAGGGATTTTAAATTAATACTATTATCACGCGCTGGGAACCTGGGCACCTTAAGGGTTTTGACCCGTTAACAACTCCCTCGAGAAGCTTTTTGAACATCTGAAAGTGTTAGATGGTAGGCGTGCATCTTGGGAACAAGTTCGGGCGAAACTCCCGAAAGAGCAATTATGGGAAACCTGGGCACCCATGCAAATTCATGGTTGCCAGTTCATTTAATGCCAGTATGCTGCTTTATGATGTTTAGGGGATGAAACTACAGCATCGCAGATGCCAAAAGGGTATGTTGGACCTAGAAAAATGGTAGAACTGACTGCTTATGATGCCAAGCACGACGCGCGTGCGACGGGATCCATACCGCTGATTAAACGACTGCAGCGCAACAGTGAGAAGACATAGTCGCCCAAAATAAGCTTCAAACAGCTTCATAATAAGTAGATGGACATACTTGGCCCCGGGATCCACTCCTGAGTCGACCTGTCGAGAACCCGGCATTTAGACATTGGTACTAGAGAAAATCGGCTGATTTGGTACATGGTCGATGCTGATAGAGACATGAACCAGATAGAATAGTAGTCTAACTTCGAAACTGAAGCCTTATACATCATAATAGACCATGTGAAGCTTTAGATCGGTAGGGTCAAAGGGTTGTTTGATATGGAGGTCGCGGTGGTAGGGTATTTGAGGGTACATCATGTTTATCCTTAAGGTTTCATAAGGGGGAAAGGGAATTTCCGGAAGCCCTTGATGTAGGTGATGAGCGCGAGATTTTCGCGGTTAGAACGAGCCCCAAAACTTGTGGATCGACCTAGGAGTGGTGGAGAAACAGGTGAAATGGCCTCTGGGCATTAAGAAAATGACGTTCTCACCCTCCGGCCCGCGATCAAACGAGGCACAGCTTTCGATCAACGCAACATTCCGCCTCAAAATGTGGCATGGATGGGCGTCAGGGGTCGTAGTCCCTCCCCCAAGTCAAAGGTGTTAAAATTTGGTACTATTCATACATATATTTGGCGAGTGCCCAGGATCCTAGTCAGAGATAGTAGATGCAAGTACACCAAAATTGACACGAACAGTAGCATACTAATAAAGCAATGTTGAGAGTGGGATCGATCTCTTATCCTGGTGCACACTGTGTGCTACCCCGCCTCAATCCCCGTGAATTGAGCTCGGGTGTGCTGAATGAAGGCCATGATATCGGGGGTCGAGCAGATTTGAGATCATTTTATTGATCGAATAACAAATATTCAGCATCCCACGTGTACCGCATGTGGTCCTAGTCCTGCGCAAGATCGGACGCGCACAGCAATGGCACCAGATACTCGCCCAAAAACCAACGGTGATTAATCCATGGCGGGGGCTCGAGTCGAACGAGCGCCTGCAGGTTATAAGTTGTCTCCGACGGTCTACATATCCCTGGTGCACGCCGTGTGCGACCCCGCTTGTGTTCATGGTGCGTTGAGGCGGTATCTGTTACATGTAACCTCTGAGTGAATCACGTTTCCAGATATATAAGTAGCCCTGGGGAGTACAACGTAAACGGGTTGGTTCAACTTTCCATCCTGCGCCCCGGCGGGAAGCAGCATTCATGAACTCCGACGCGAGCTGCATTAATGATCACTGGCAGTCAATGCGCTCACGCATACATCCTCGCATACTCAAGCTAGTATCACCGAATGTACGGGTGCATTACGGGCCGATATCAAGCTCCAGATCGGTAGACGTCAATCCGTCCAGAAAGCAACGGGAGAACCCACTTTTCGCTTTTTGAACCAGATCTCAAAGCCTACAGTTATCCTATTCAATACACTATACGCACGACAAGCAGAAAAAATGCAGACGCAAAAGATTCAAGCCGCAGTTATGCTGGACCGAGAGTTAGAGATGACGCCAACACATCCAGAGTTTCAAAAGACATACCTCGATACTGATACTGCAATCGATGAGCCCGGAGCAGGGCATTAGAATAGCGACTGCCGGGAATGGGACAGAAGGCGTATTCCGTCGCCAAAGCATTTCTGCAGTCCTTTGTACGCTCGATGAGGACAAACTGAATTCTTCATCTCGGAGAACTGGAAGTTCTGGGGAAACAACGAGATAGGACTACATTCGGTAGATACATGTAGAACATTCTAGGTATATTCTGTAGTATATGAACTAGCACAGTAAACCTGCTAGAGCATCTGATTGGTCTAAAGGAGCCTTCTAACCAACGGTGCTATTGCAATCTTACATTATCTCTCCGCTTTAATCTCGCCCTTCCCGCTTAATCCACAACAGGGACGTCTTTCGTCTCTCAATTGAACTTATTTGAACACGGGGAGTTGAATCCCCGAGCGACGGATGAACGCAAGAGCCGGCCCTGTGCCATGCATTATACCGGATCATCCCACACGCAGGAATGAAGTGGAGTCTAACACAAAATTGAAATGAATTCTGTAATTCGTCTAGCCGTACCTGTTAGCTGTTAGGCAGTTTCTGAGGAAGCCAAAAGCCTCGTAAAAAGAATTCCCATTCGGACACGGGGAGTCGAACCCCGTGGACTGCCAGCGAATTCCTCCACATCATCGGCCATCTCATCGACTCTGACTGTGTACCGTACACCAATCCCGATGGCTTTCATACGTTGATTTTTGCCTCCAGTCCTCGATTCTGATCGACATTCTGAAATTGAGAGATATTGCTGGTCTGATTGTCAGCTTTGACCAGCGTGTGAACTCAGCTGTCTCTTCCCGATTCGGCAAACAATATCTCTTGTCTTTTGCTACCGTCATGTCGGCACCGCTTTGAGATCTTACTCTCCCGTTCAATGACTTCTAGTGCATGTATTTCGGTGCGTTCAAATGTAGAGTATACTCATGCAAACGACGGGTGTTGAACCCGAATGAATAGGCCTATCAGAAACAGCACAAGACGGTATATACCTGGGTTTTGAAATCAAACCCTCAATGGAAGACGCATCTGTACTTTCGTGAGTAAGTGTACGATCAAATGAAATATGGGAGCGACTGACTTGTACGACGAAGCTCTGTCGTTGAACGGGGGGCTCACCCCGAAGTCGGTAAAGAAAGATTGGCTCAAGTCCTGGACGCCTGGGAACGAGATGGGCAAGGTGAACGAGCCTGCTCCGGTATCCACGCAGCCGTGGGAGCTGGAAAAGTATCGAATGTGAGCTTAATAGAATGTCGAGCATCATCGTCAGACGCACTCATAGAGCTGGCAATGTTGGCCGGCGTCTGTTATCGAGTCAGTAATTCAAGTCATTTTCCAGCAGAAGAACTCTACTCACCGGGTCCGAAGCTTGAGACCTGATTGTCGAGGTCGACTCCGAGGTCGATACAGCCGCCGTCGAACCCGCCCGTGATTCCAACGCAGTAGCCGGAGAAGAAGGCCGCATTGCAAAGGAATCTATTAAGCAAAAGAGATGTTACTTTTGGCCGTTCGTCGGCGGGGCTGAACCTACACAGTGCCGAGCGCACGTTTATCCTGCTGCACCCGCGAACGTTTGTCAAGCGTCGTTTGTAAAGCCGCGGGCTACTTACAACGCCAGTATCGTTCCCAGCCATGTAGGCCGCGACATCGATGACCTTCGCGACGTTGGCAGGCGGGAAGCTCTGCGCGGCGCTGAGAGCGCATGCCGCACTGCAGAGAGCAAGGAGAGAGATTGTGAACTTCATGGTTAGCTGAGGAGGATGTCAATAACACTGGCAGTGTTACTGAAGAGCCACCCCTTTCATACCAGACTTTATACTTGAGACTCAAGGGAGACTCCATCTTGGGCTTTGACTTGGCTCCTTGCTTGCCAAGATAATACAGGTAATTGCATGGAACTTGAAGGGCGCCCATGGAGTTCTCAGAGCGCCGTCGGTCGAAATAAGGAGAAACAAGGGCGATCAGAAATCTTGACGTTCGAACAGAGACAACCACAGGCATTGATTGCACAGTTGAATTCGAAGGCCGAAGTCTTATTTAACATTCAGGGGCGTTACCTACCACTTTGCGCCAGGCGGCTGCGCTGGAAGTACCCGTGCAAACTGGACATCTCCTCAGTAAAGATTCTACAATCCCGAAAACGGCAAATCCGTGATCGGACTCAAACTCACCTGGTACCGCCCTTCGGTCACCCAAAGTTTGGACTAGCCGTTCATTCGTAATGTTTGAGTGTGAGCGGACCACCGCCCGTCAATGTCAATTACTCGGGTCCGCGCAATTATGCAGCGATTGAATGGAGCCACGGAGGGTCGTATAAGCATATCGAAGTGCCGCTGCTAAATAAGTAACCGGAGCGCGGCGCCCAAGTAATATTTCTTAATTAAGGAGACCCAGTCGTGATAGTCGATGGGGGAATCGGCGCGCACCTTTGAATGTAACCCGAGGTTTACGGGAAGGGAATCTTGGTTTTGTTCCACAAACAAAACATGTGGACGGAGCTAGTGGAGGTAGAGCGGGACCGAAGAGGAGTGCCAGATCGAGGACGCCGAGCATCACCCTCTTTATACAATTAAGCATTCTGCCCGTCTGAAGCTTTTTTGGACTCCGCTGCTCATCTGACCTTTGCTTCGATCCGACATTAGCCTCCCCTTTATTCACGTCTTCTCATGACGTATGTATCACCCTCTTTATAAAATTATGTTGTCCGTCCGTCTGTCTGAAGCCTTTTTAAACTCCGCTCAACTTATTTATATCCAGAGGCACTCCAGGCCGGCGCCGTTGATTGTTTCACCAAATAACTTCTCACTCTGCGGTGCCGTTCTCTGCCGCATTAGGCCGGCCTTTAAATAAACTTCGACATGTGAACTAGCAATAGATTCTATCTGCGCATTTTGTCGGACGGTGAGTACCGGTCAGACTTCTCGGCACTTATTCTCAAGCTGATATAATTCTCAACATCAACCTCCACATTTGAACGTCACGCCCAATGGAAGGGGATGTGAGGCCGCGAAGCGGCCGGGCAGCCGCTTGTAAAATATTCAATCAATGATGGTACAATTATACAATGGCACTTGTCCTGAGCATTTCGTTAGGCCCTGAATTAAGACTCAGCTATACGAAGGCATTGAGAAAACATTCGCTGCATTCGGCGCCTACTTAGCCGACCGGTTTTGCAGCTGTGGCGAGCTGTCGGCTAGCTGTCGGCAGCTGAGGATATGCCTCGGCTGCTCCAGGCTAGCTCACGGCTTTACGTGTAGCCGCTGTGACCTGGCCCCGCGGCGTCGGAGCTGTTGCCAGCTCACGGCTATTGTAGGCTAGTGGCGGGCTCTGGTGGCACCTCGGCTGGCCAAACGGGGAGGCGAACTGCGGCGATGGCGTCCCCGGCCTAGTTTGCCGCTGAATGCAGTGATTTTCACCGGGCTGGATGGAGTCGGGGATATAAAATCTCTTAAAAATCTGTGCCATCGTCTGCGGAGGTCTCGTCTTCTTCGGCTGGGATGGGCCAGAAGGCAGTTCCTCGAATTGAAGAAGGTAGGACATCACATGCACTTACCGAATGATTCGGAATCATATTCAGAAGTGGTGGTTTCTGCATCCCTTTCATCACCTTCCCACCTCGTAGGGGGTTCCACTGCCAGGATCATCAAACAGATGGTAAAGTGGCTCTTTTATATGCTGGACAACGTCCTGGGACACAGGATCGAATCCTTTCTTGCCCAAGTCTGCCGGGGAATCCCACCAAATTCCGGGGGAAGGTGTTCGAATATAGCCCCGAAGCCCGCACAGGAACGCGGATACTCAGTGCCTTTAGAATGTCATACCGAACACCGTGAATATAAGCCGAGACCCGAAGTCGCGTGCGTGCTTTTTGCGATAACGCCGGGAACGAATCCAGTCCGCGCACCACCAGCGCCGGCGATATGCTTTGTCTACGCACTGTGGACCAAGCCGGTCTGAAAACGGAGTAGGATGGGACAATGTTCAGAGGAGGACTTCCTCTTTAGCGCCGCGCGGCAATTCTGAGAGGCGCGACAAAAGCCTCCGTGTGAGGGGCTCGGTGTGGAATGCTATGGGGGGGAAGAGAGGGCGAGGTGTATGCGAGGCCTTCGATTGTGCACCTAGCTCAAGGGGCCGCACCGCCAATCTTGCGTTGCCGCGCCGAGGGAGTCGGTTCGACTGCGTTCTCGTGGTTCTGCGCGCGGCAATACTGGTGTGTGGAAGGACGGATCATATGTAAACGCCCGGATAAGAGACAGGGACTGACATGCCCAAGGGCGATAACCAGCGCTTTCCTGGCCGCGCTGTGAAGACTACGGCTGGCGGAAGTCACATCGCATTGTATGAATGTGAGGGTACGCTGGAACGCGCAGACGCGTGGGACGGAGATGAGGGCGGAGCGGCGGAGGTGGCGGCGGAGGTGGAGGTGGGCCGGAGATTATCGCCCGCCGAGTGCCGTGGGGAGAGGGTTTGATGGGCGAGCAATGGGTCGCACCGAAAGAGGAGGAGGGGTTCGGCGGATGTGGATTGGGGGGTAAGCCCGGCCTACCGTCGTATGAATAAGCGCAGGAGAAGCATGCCGTGGATTGGATGCCGTGGTGTGGCTTGAGAGAGGCGTAGGGGTAGCGGAGTTGGGGAGTGGAGGCGTAGGAACAAGGAGGTCCAGTGATCGGCATGATCCGGCGCTGACGTCTGTGCGACGCAGAGCCAAACAAACACGTCGCGTCGGGCCGTCGGGGAGCGTCGGCGGGGCGGGCCAATGCGAATGAGCGGGCGAAGGGCACTTGCGCGGGGAGGCGGGAGAAGAATAGCCCGGTGCCCAATGGGATGCCGGGGCCTGTGCGTCGAGACGGCGGCCGCCCTGTTGTCGGCAAGGTGAGCGCAGTGTATTGAAAAGGTGAGAAGAGGCGGACGAGTTGTATTGTGAAAGGCTGGGAAGGCGGAGGGTGCCGGGATGCTGGGGCGCACGACGGCGACGTCATTGATCGGCAGCATCAAACTTTTGTATGAGCAGAAGAAGCCCCTGTCTTGGCGGTGGCGGTGCCGGATCACTCAGTACCTAGGGGCTTAAAGGCCTTTCTGCACGACGAAACGACGCCGACGAATCTGGTTCGAATTCTACTGTCATTGGCCCCCCCTTTGACAGTGCACCCCGATGTGGTAGTCCCAGTAATGGCAACCTCAGTTGTTTACATTTTGGTCCAGTAAATAGAGATGAGATGTGGACATATCCTGCTCATGCTCTGGCAAAATCTTGTACCCATACGTGCTCTACAGCCGGCGGAATAAATTGAAAGGCTGAGTTTGTGACATTTTGCGACGCTGCCAAATACGAAACTCGCCACCACATGATGGGACATGTCCCACCCTCGGGACATGAATATCTTTCCACTGACACAATTTAAAAAGACGAAATATTTCGGGGTGTAGAACAAATGTTAAGGCATCATCCTTACATGCTGGAGAAATTCTATCCGGGGGAAAACATTCTATCGACCGCCATCAGTGCCACTGTCAAAGGGGGGACAATGATAGTAGCTTCACGTCGATCCATCTTTCGACCGCCCGCGTCACACGGAAGGATTGAAAGCTGAATCGCAGATGATGCCCGGCATTCAAGGCTGCTCCAAGGGATCGTAGCACGGCTTGGGGCGCGGGTATACAATAGGTGCGCCGTTATTCCCTATCATCCGTCCGCTCTTACACTTCTGTCTGCAGCCAACCGTGCGCGTTCGGAGCTTTTATCATTGCGCGCGCACGGTCCACATCAACGCGAGCCACTCCTCGCACGCGTGAATCCCGCTGTCGCTATTCCCTTCCGGAGCCCCATCCTCTTGTACGGGCTCCTTCCATTCTCATACGTCCGCGTGCATCGGTACGCATGTACATTCATCTCGGAATGCGCTCATACTGCATCGTTTCGTGCCACCCGCAGTCACTTGACATTCAGCTGCAGGGTGCGGTCCTCCCCCATTCAATCTTGATTCTCCGCCCATTTACGCGCCACCTCCGAGTGATTCGATCTCAAATCGCATCCCATCCCGCGCTCCCATCCAACTCACCAGATTGGACCGCATCCTTTCCGCGTCCACCGTCTTATCGCCGATTCCCGGCTGGCCGCTGCTGAGCCTGACGTTCTCCGCCTTCCCGTCACATGTCCCTGTCTTCTTTGTCTTTTCCATCCCCCTCTCCCACATCGAACTTCTGCGCCGACTGTGCGCGTTCCCCGCCGCCGCCATTCAAACGAGCATCGTAGCAAGCAAAAAGCGCCTTCAAACTACCCTGCTCCGAGTTCAAATGTAAATATTCTCTGCCCGAATTCAACGGCCTCTCGATACTCACTGCTGCCTGGCAGATTGGCTACAGAAGTACATTTTATTCCTTGGTACATACCTTCTTAAGCCGGAACATACTGGAGGACAAATCAACAACCGTTTTAAACTCTAACGAGTCCATATTCAGGCTCCCGTATCACGGCTTTCAAACACGTCCCGGCATGGGCAGCCCGTCGCCACTCATATGTGGCTTCCTTCGGCAATGCAAGAGGCGGTTGGAGGTTCGAATCCTCCTCGGGACATTGGGACGTTCGTTGGGATATTCTTTTTACTTCATGGCGCATTGAATTCAACTCATTTTCAACCTACGAATGAAGGCTTTCACGAACGTCCTGGCGTGGTGACCCGCCTCCGAATCCCTTATCTCATTTGCGAATTAGGGCCTCCAAAAGTCGTGATAGCTACAATTACAAAGGGTATACGGTGTCTCGCTACCATGTTAACCTCCCCGCGCAGCAGTCATCCTCAGGACGTACCGTGTTCGCCCTGAAATCGATCCTTCGGTCGGTCTTTCGCAGCTGGGAGGATCTCCCATCTGCTTCAGGTGCTGGCTACTCACTCTACCATACTCCCGGACAAATCCGGCCGAACGTTGTTCGCCGACTGGATGAGCCCAGAATCCTGAAAGTAAAGAACTTGGAGTTCCGTCTGGGCCTGAATTTTCCACGTCCATCTAACGAGCTCTGGGGCGGTCTTCTTACAAGACGCGTCGTGTGTGAGGGTATTGTATTACGAGTAGCAGGTTCTTTGCCAGAATATTACATCTATCTCTGCCAGTACTTCAGGTCGAATGTTACGATTGCAATTTTCTTAGTCTCGTCATCTTGGTATACCGCGGCAGTTCCCTTGTCTGTATAAACAAACGACGTACGAGCCGACGACGACACCGCGATTACACATGCGGAGCTTGAGATCGTAGAAGCGAAAATCAAACCACTGGAGCAAACGATCCTCAAGAAGTATCAACGCCTTCCTCTTCCTCCCCCTCATCCTCCTCCAGCTCCTTTTCCTCCTCCTCATCCGGTTTCATTTCCCTGCAGGCATGTGTTAGCCGTGAGATGCAAAGAACTGACGTTATCGACGCACCGGTCATACTGATCCACCACCGCCACGCACAGGCCCGGACGCCGCAGCGACAGAAGGAGGAGGTGAGTATTACGCTCCAGGACGATGTCGGTGACCCGGAGCGCCTCCAAACACGCGCCGCCTGCGCGACGCGCGTCGTCCACCCGAGACTCGATCATCTGCACAAACTCGGCGCCGGGCAGCTGTGCGTAATCCATGTTGAGGATTCGGAGTGCGGGGAGCGGGCACGGGACGGGGGGTGTGGGGCGGGTCAGCCAGACCGCGTCGGCGACGGTGAGCACTATGCTCCCGAGAGTGAGCTCCGTGACAGTGGGCACGTGGGCGAAAAACTCGAAGACCGCGTCGTTGAATTGCATGCCGTAGACTGAAAATGTGCGGAGCTGGCAGGCAGAGCGCGCCACAAGCGCGGTTAGATGCGGGAAGACCCCGTTATCGCAGTGGACGTGGAGGTGCTCCAGCTGTGGGAGCGTGAGGCGGTCCGTGAGCTGCGCAAGATAGTCGCTGCCCGAAGCCTGCGGGACCGTGTGGCCTACGGAAAGATTGCGCAGATGTGCGAAGTGAAGAGGGGGGATTTTGTTAAGCTCGTCGTCATCGTCCTCCGTGCCTGGGTCGTAGGTGATGTTGCAAAACACAATATTCGGCATTTCACGGAGGGTGGCGAACACTTCGGAAAGATGTCGAAAAAGGCTGGTATATGAAGTCAGCTGCGCCCAGGGAAGTTTAATGACGACTGGTTCTGCAGTGGCTGATTGCAACATATACAGAACGAGACTCTGGAGTAGTGGAGCGTCTTCGAATTCATCAATGACAGCACTTTCGTCGCCAGTAAAGCGGGGGTACATCTCGACGGTGCGCAAGGACTGCACACGGCCCTTGACTGAAGGAAGATTGACGAGTACGGATATGGGGAGCTGGTAACTAAGACTCTCCCACCGGTGGGATGCCCTCGTAAGCACCTCGACCACCTCGCTGAGCACCGGATGTAGCTCGCAAGGTTCGTTACGCTCCCAGGAGAGTATCAGACTGAAAGGACAGGCTCCTGAGCGCGCAAGAAAGAGATCGACGAGGTGTATCAGATTTTGCCTGGATAGGCCACCAGCGGACGAAGAGTCAGCGGGGAGCAGTTGGGACAGGCTATGTGGGGATGGGCTACCAGCAGACAAAGACTCGTCATTGATGTCAATTTCATCGGGGAGAAATAGGGACAAATCGACATCAATGGTCCGCCAGAGCCGAGGGGTGGATAGAGCAACTGCTCTCCAGTGAGAACAGACTTGCGCCAGCACCCAGGGCGCCTTTTCGGTGTTAGGTTCGTACGTAGCCCACGTCCCGCTCGGTAGGCAGAACATGAATATTTCTGCCAGATTTTCGGGAGGAAGTTGTTCGATGATGGCTGGCGATGATTCGGGGAAGATTGGATTGCTCTCGGACATATTGTCGTCCGGGAAGGAAGTACGGGAGGACGAGAGGGACGTTCTGTTGGAAGTATCTAAACGAGTTACAAGTCAATACATTGAGGGGATCGGCATACCTTTTATCGCCCTAGGTTGGATGGAAGTAAGAGGTGCATAGTAGCAGCGGTCGTCGGGTTTGTTGTTATAGGTGCTTTGCAAGCCGTCGCTGATCTCGGAGTCGGGACGCCGAACTTTGGAAACCCGCTTTGAAACAGCTTTTGAAACATGATGGTATTGCCTGCGAAGTGATGGCCGGCCATAATCGTCCTATCCTCGTCATGCAGTGACATAACGCAGTGGCAAATTGATAGGCGCCCAGACACATGCAGTACCTATTGAACCCGAAATAGAGTAAAACAGTTGCCAAGACGAAATTTCCTACGAGATCAGCGGGGAAATTTTTAGAAAAGCGGACGAGGTCGAACGGTAATAACCGGGACGTCCAATCTTTGAAGCCATCGCCCACAAATACATTCCAGCGGTGATCTCGTACAAGCTTCTAAGCGTGTACAGCTCAGTAGCAGCAGGAACCGTACAGTGCATTGGAATGGTTTTGCTAATCAAATTTCCGCCACCAAGCCCGCAAATCCTTGCATCATCGATAGGAAATAAACCAACAATGACTTTGGAAAAAAAGGCTGACGACGCTCGCTAGCCCCATTTGCAGGGGACACGAACAAGCTGAATGTCCAGCAACTCGAGGCTCTTCGAGGGTATAGCGGTGTTTTGCTGCTGACCGCATCTTCATGAATCTTTTTATGATTGATTCAGGACACAGCAGACTACGCTGGAGCTACAGCGCCCATTCGCCAAATTTCCATTCAATAATTTCGAGAACAGCTACGATCGAGTTTTTTTTATCGCCGTTCCCAAAATGGAAGATTTGCTCACCCAGAGAAATTTCAACGGGAGAGTACATAGTGAGGTATGCCTGACTTACCTATGGGTTTTAAGGTCATCAAACCCGTAAACAGAGGAAGGGCGTGAAGGCTACAGCTGAAACCAAGGCTGAAACGATCCGGCCAATCAACATTGCACGTGACGATCGGACATTCCCAAAATCGGGTTTTCCTTCCGGTACGCAACGCGGTGGGGCTCAGGAAAGTCGCAAAGGGTATAAATGTTGTCAACTGGCGTCCTGAGGAACACTGGAGATAGGTTACCACGCTCGTTGGTTATATGTCCATTTCGGGAACGGAGAAGAAAAAACTTGATCGTCTCATTAATTTCGAGAACAGCTGTAAACCACTGTGGTTCAAATCAAAGCCTGCTCCCTATATGATTATAGGAGTCCAGTTTAAACCAAGATGGTTTAAACCGGGTCAACGTTGGAGATGCTGTGGTTTAAACTCAAACCATGCTGTTGCTGTGAGAACGGCCAGCGTATCGGGAGTCACCTTTTCGCATTTGCGCGCTTTGGTTTTAAATAACGAATAAAGTGGCAGGGATGAACAGTCTTATGTGAAGCCCAAAAAACAGTAACAATATGATCCCAAGGCGGGGGCTTGAGTCGAACAAGCGCACCCGGGAGACGCATAGAGTCGCCGTTAATTTATCCCGGTGCACACCGCGTGCTACCCCGCCTGCATTCCGGTACGTAGAGTCGGTAGTACATGTATGTGGGCTGTATTGTGCTCGCTCGCAACTTTCCAGAGCCCTATCCCAAAGGAATCCTCAGATAGTTATTCAACTCCGGGGCTTGGGCCCCGGCTTGTCCTCGCTCGTGATGTAACTCAGGACCGGAAGATGGCAGCACCTACGTGATGTGAAGCTGGCGGAAATAAATAAAAATCCAGACGACCTCCATAACGGCGGGGACCTGAGTCGAACAAGCTCCATCGAGTTCTGTGAATGATTGGATCGGAGCGGTTGCACCGGGTAGCCTGGGGAAAACATGGCTTCGAGAGTTGATGGCGGGGCTCGAGTGGAACAGGCTCCTTCCGGATATAGCTCCTCTGCGACAGTTTACATATCCCTGGTGCGCGCCGCGTGCGAGGGTCACGCCTGTGTTCATGCTGGGGTCTGCCGATATGGATGAGAAATTAATCACATAGCGCCGGGGGAGAAAAAAGTAAACGAAATCATTCGCTTGGACGGAGCCACGACGCGCAGCTGCGTTACAGCTGATTTGGAAAGTATAGAGGGGTTTCGTAAATTATTGATGCTCGATTTTTGCTTACCTCTGTTTGCGAGAGTGTCGTCGGCTAACATCGGCTCCACACTGCCGTGGCTCCACAATTGGCTGCAAGGCGGGCAAAAGGTAGGTGTGGACGAGGTGTGGACAGCCATTCAGCATGAATGGATTAAACCTTGCTAGAATACACCTGACTGCAGCCTTGCGCAGTTCAGCTGGGGATGCACAAAACACCAATACTATTCGGCAGTGGTACCAAGCTGTGGAGCCGATGACGCTCCAGCAAACAGAGGTAAGCAAAAATCGAGCATCAATAATTTACGAAACCCCTCTATACTTTCCAAATCAGCTGTATTCAACTTCGAGGCCGCCTGTATGATTACTCAGCTGACATTTGATGCGCGCCTACCGACACCTTCAGCTTCCCTCTCTTAAGGTATCATGCTATCCAAGAGGGTTGCACATCACCAGGAGCAGAACGGAGGAAGGAAGGCGGGGTAGCACATGGTGTGCGTCAGGGACAAATCACGAAGTACAGGGAACTTGACCTGAGGGCGCCTGTTCGATTCGGGCCCCCGCCAACCGGATCGACTGCTATTCTTTTTGTCCAAAATGCGGCGCAGCTGTGACGTTTCGTTGACGCTGTGAGGTGAATGTGCACGGCGCATTTCAATTCATCTTTCATCTTGATCCATATCATGTTCAATTTAGAATGGTTTATCTGCAGCAAATATAGAGGTGCAGGATAGAGGACATTCGGGGTAGCACACGGTGTGCAACAGGCCACATTGGCCTCATCGCCGCCGCTCCGGAAGGCGCTTTTTCGACTCAGGGCCCCAGGATATATGAGCCCAGTTGGGCATCATTTTCTCTCAGCTTTCAATCGGTAAGTAATCATGCTCGCGTGGACCGTAGGGTACGATACTCCCTTCGGAGTTCTGGAAGAAGCCCCTGTCTGCAAGGCGGATCGGATCAGCCGGCTTCAGTAAACAGGGGCATACACGGAGCAAACCACGACGCCTTGACGACGAGGCACGACAACTTTAGTAGCATAGGCGTTTGTCAACGCCTATTGATGGGAATGAACACCTATTGATGCCCTCGAACGCCTATTCAGTCAAACGAACGCCTATTATACGGTGAATGCCTATTTCTATGAATGCCTACTCCCCCGGCTGGATTTATCTGAAGCTCCGAACACCTGTGTCACAGATATATTTAGATGCACTGCACGGATCGGAGAGAGAGCGAGAAATAATTGATTGAAATTCGCGAGGGATACGATCCGAACCAATTAATAACTTGTAATATCTATCAAAAAGAAGTCTATTCTCAACGCGCTCACCACTCGCGTGCCCGGATTTTCCGCACCCGCCGCCCCTCAATCATGTCAGTGGGATCCACCTCCACCCGGCGCTTTCGTGTAGGTTGAGGAACGGGCGGCGCGAGCGCGTCCGGTTCGGTCGGCAGGGATAATGCCGGCACGGGGGGTAATGTCGGTCATTCAGGCGGCGGAGCCAATGGGTCGGCCGGCAGGAGGAAAGTTTGGGATTCCTCCGATGAATTTTGGGTGGCAATGGGCGTTTCGAACGCGCTGAAATTGAAGAGGTTGAGGAATCCCGGGTCAACCAGCGGCATCGGCTCGTTAAACGACGGCATCGCGCCAAAAATCTTCGCCAGATCTTGCTCCGTAAAGGTGAATAGCGGCTCGGTGGAGTCTGATATAGGAGTCTCGAGGTCAGGTGCAAGAAGATCAGACGAGGGCGACTCCGTGGGGGCAGATATGCCAGCCGGGAACATGTCGTCATCATCAACCACTTTTATCTCTCTCTCAGTACGGTTGTGAACGAAATAAATAAGAATGCACGTACGACGGAGGCGCGGGGACGATGATCTCACGGGCGACGAAGGGGGCAATGGCGAGCTTGAGCCACTGAACTCGACATCAGACTCCGATTTTTCTATAAATGTCCGTTAACGATTCAACAAAGAAATGCTGAATCAATGACTTGCCGTTTTCCGACGATCGGCACTCCTAACGAGTCGCGGGATCGACGACGTGGACTGAGCAGTCCGACCCGAGGTGCTGTGACGAGGGACTCGGCCGAGCTCCTTCTTCTGGGACTTGAGCTCCTTGAGACGAGCGGCGGCTACCTTTTACTTTCTGTAAAGGTCACGAGATCCTGCTCTGCCTCAACGATCGACTCACCAATGTCATCGTGCTCCTCGCGGTAGGTTTTTCGCTTTGACGCTCTTGTTACCGCACGCCGCATTCTGGTTTGATCGTGATTATTGCGGTTTATCGAAATACACGTCTGACGGGCGGCGGCTATCGACGCCGATTTTTGCGCGTTGAATATACGTGCTCCGTATGATTTTTTGAGTAAGTCCAAGCCATTGTGAGGATTCAGGGAAAGGCACACGCACTTTCGGACGGCCTTGACTGGTAAAAGATTGATTTTTGTCGCCTTATTCGAGGCCATATGTGCGCTCTCTACGAGATTGGTGTGGCTGGGAGACTGCTGCCAGTGACCATTGGAAAAGCTGGAATCGACGTGCTCGGGAAGATGACGGGTAAGTGGGGGCGACGACTCGGATTCGGAGTCCGAGATCTCAATAATATCAGGGTCCGCGTGGCTAGACCTTTCACTTTAGATCAATTGATGCGTCGGGGGGTGGGGAAAAAAGGTATATTCACGCGACTGACAGCGTCTTTTTTTTTTCTGACACAGATAAGCATTGAACTTATCCAGATTGATCTAATCGAGGACGTTTGACGCGCTATACGCGGGCTTCTGAGCGATCTCGGAAGGAAGACCTATGACATTTATCAAGAAGTTGATGTGATCGGCAGCGCGTGGGGTACGTACGGATCCAGCGCTTGGAATCTTCAAGTTCCGTGTCAGTGGATTGGAGAAGGGTAGCAAGGACGAAGTCCTTCCGGTCCATGGTGGTGGTGGTGGGCGGGGGGAAGAGAAAACGCGTCGTGTCTGTGATGATGTCGCGCCACTCATCAGACTTTTGACAAAAAACTTGTGACCTTTTTGGGCTTGTGAGCTTGCTGACAAGCTCACAAGGTCAAAAAGGGTCAGAAGTGAAAAAACACCCTTCGTGAAATCGGCAATTGATGCCATGACGATCCTTGAAAAAAAAAAAATTGAAGAAAATTTTGACCTTGTGGAAATTAGGACATAGTTTGTGGCCTTGCGAGCTTGCGACGTTTTTGGTGAAGCTTGTGACCTTGTTTGGCCTTGTACAAGGTCACAAGTTATTTGTCAAAAGTCTGATGCTCTTCGGGTTCCGAGTGACAGAGTAACAGTGATCATCAGGAAAAAACATCTTGGATCTGTAGTCCTCAGTAGCACCGGTAGCTTTGGTAGATCGGTAGTCTAGTCCCCCTGTTGATAGCTCCTGGTAGCTCCCCCGCCAATGTCTGGTAGCACCTGGTAGCAGGCTGGTAGCAGTGCAGTGGCCGACGAAAAATAACCTCCATCAACCTTTTTGTTACTTAAATCACATCCTTTCTCACTTGTCCTTCACATTTGTATTGGTTTACTTAGTATACACGATGTGGGTCTGACTTGCTAAAATTAAGAACGTGATCAAATGAAATGTTCGCAGCCGGGATTGTACTAGCGACCTCGCACGAATGAAGAAAATTGGAGGAATGACAAAATACCTCTAGACTATACAACTGTTCCAGAAACCTGAAAGAGACCAGCTAATTTAAGCTCTTAACAAACACATTTCACTTCCTTCATCATTCCTTATTCTCAACAACTTGAACTAATCAGTGTTACACTCTCGACATATACATTGCCGTTAGAGACACACAAACAGTTTAGACTTCAATGAACAGATGGAATCTCACACCCATTCAAGTTGGCAATGGACTTTGAATCTGTCCTCCTCCACCATTTGCACACATCGAAATCTCCTGCAGTTAGCATGCATCCAGACAACATGTTGTGAAAACTATAGTACTGCCATACTTACTTGAAAGTGATAAAAGTAAATTATTTTCTATGTTTCATAACAGCAGCTATGTACTGAAGCCTTGTTATCAGCCGCTACTGATCCATCAGTGCTGTGCTACTGGTGCTACCGATACCTGGCTGAAGGGCTGCCAGAGCTACTAATCCCTGGCTGAAGGACTACCGGAGCTACCAGAGCTACCAGGAGCTACTGGGCATCGCTATCGGTGCTACCGGCACTACCACAGCTATGAATTGCTGGCTTGGAGCTACTGGACAAATTGTTGTTTCCTGATGATCCGCGCACGCGAATGATGGATAGGCGTTCAAGTGCCTCGATAGGCGTTCACTCACTTGATAGGCGTTCAGGTCGGTGATAGGCGTTCAGCCCTAGAGTAGGCGTTCAACGAACGCCTATGCTACTATTCTTGTATGTACTCCTTGACGACGGCGGCGACTGGCGACACTGCTTGCTTTACACGATGATGTCGCATCCACGTGGTCGCGACGCCGAGACCCGAAGTGCACCCTGGCCGCCGCCGTTACTCTAAAGACTACAAGCTCGGATCTGAATCCGTGCCCGTCTCCCTACGTCTCCCTATCTCTGGCCGTTCACGCTGCTCGCTGTCCTTTCCTCGACGCTTCGATGGCCCCATCATCTTGCGCGCTCCATCCCTGTCCTCGCGCTCGCAGTGGACTCATCTTGGAACGCGCTCATGATACTTGCTGCGTTTCATGCCACCCCAGTCCCTTCCCATTTCGCTGCGGTGCTCATTTGTCCCGGCCCGTTCCGCACACCGTCCCGATGATTTGATCTCACATCCCATCGCGAAAAACTCAAACCATACTACAGCCCTCTCCCCGTCCACCCTCTCATCGCCGATTCCCCCCTGGACCCGCTGGCCGCTGCTAAGCCGTTCACCTCCTTAATATTTCGCGCGCGCAATCCTAGATCATTTCCTCTCGCTCATCTCCCTCGACTCATCCCCGGCCCTGCCTTCCCTGTCTTTCCCTGTCCGTTTTCGGCGTCGAACTCCGCTCCTTCCCTTTCTACGCGACCGAATGTGTGCATCGTCCCCGCTCCGGGCTTCCGCGATCACCATCTCTTTCTCTGTCCATCTGAATATCTCCGTCCACACGAGTCATTCCCCTTCCCCCGCACCCGATGCGCATTTTCGCAAACCCACCTGGAATCGGTCAGCGCGTGGTGGAGTGGACGGACCGCGTTGTTCCTTGAGGGAAGGGCTGCAAGCAGCTCCTGACCGCGGCCTCCATCGCGGGTCGCGGCGCGCAAGGGGCGAATCGCTTCTCGTAGACGTGCTCCTCGATCAGTGGGTGTGTGTATCGGCGCGTGCGCATTGTTTATCCCTGGTTTTTTTAGCAGCTGATTGCGAGGTAACAGAATCCTCTGCCATGCGCGCTCGCATCCCGCCACCGTTGCGCAGGCACTGCGGTGGCCCATGCATTTTTGGGAGCCAAACATCAAGTCCAAACACGTCGCCCGGTTTGAGTATATTTTTAACACCGGATGAGGATCAAAGCGAAATCTTACTTTTTTGGGACTGCGTTTGGAGCCTAAAAATGACACAAAACATAGTAACTTTCGGTTCTCTGAATACTGAATCAAAAATCCACACTTTTCCCCTGTCTTTTTGGCCAACAAAACATAGGTCAACGCCGCGCCCAGCAGGTTGCAAGCGCACCCTGAGCACGTCTTTGGCGGGTCCTAGCGCATGCTTGGCGCTTTCTCAGTGCTAGGCAGGCGCAGTGAGGCCCGCGGTCGGTTACCCCATAGGTTTTTGCCTTATTGGGAAGAATTCCTCAAATCAGCCTCTTCTCGGGCTCGAATAGAAAATCCGGCCCAACAACGTTGTCTAGATTGGTGAGGCCCACCCGTCTGTGGTTAAATCTCGTCCAAAAGTGGGGAACTGAAGGACTAATTCGGGAATTGATGGTATTGTTGGTTTACATCAATTCGGGAACTAGTCCTCCATTTCTCACCCAAAATTTCTCAAAGTATTTGAGAACAGTCTTCGGATAGTTCCACATAGTACTGTTGAGCCAGAACTCTTGCTTTTGGTGTACAAGTCCATGATTTCTGCTTTTGGGTAATCACGTGGGGTAACCGCGCTTGTATGGCCGCTACCTTACAAATAAAAAAATGAAGCAAATAAAAAAAAACATAAGTACGAAGTTCTGCCGGGCGAAGCCGCGGCCTCCTCCACCAAGTGCTGGGGCGGACTCCGGCGACGTCATTGATCAACAGCATCTGCACTGCTCCGAGTTCAATTGTAAATATTCTCTGCCCCAATGCAATGTCCCCTCTGAAGCGCAACCCACCCCCTGGTACCTTCCTATGCCGAAAAATACTGAAGCACAGATCAACGACCGGGTTAAACCAGTCCATATTCAGGCTCCCGCATCAAGGCTCTCAAAGGTACGGTTGGGAGCAAGTGGGATTGGGCGACTGGACAGGTCATGGGTGCGTCCTTGACCCATAAATGAATTCGGCCCGCAGAGGCGCCGGTCAAGACAAGACAGATTCATCGCGCTGAATAAGCGCCACGGTTACACCCTGTAACCCGAGCGAGGATTTGGGCGCTTGTGCACAAATAGTTCCCCGAGAATTCCGGAAACTTCGAATCTCCAGCGGCGGCCGTGAAATGTCAACCGAGAGCTTCAGTCCGTCCTTCAAGTTATTTCCCAGTAGATCGGCCGCCTGTGGTCCACCGCTCGTGGACATGCATGCAACACTCCGTCGGCGTCAAATCTGAACATGTGGATTCGCAGGTTGAAGTGCAAGCTTCCATTGGAGCGAGGCTGGCCCTTGGCCACATGCGCATCACATGGACGGACATACACATAAATGACATGCGGCTTCCCCCCTGTAAAACTGCTGCTCACGCGGGATAACAAGGAGTTAGCACGATCGCACTGAATACCTTGATCTTGAAATTATAGTGGGTATCTTCCTGCCGCCGAATGAGAATTTATGAAATTTCGCCCGGTCTGGCGTACGCGCGCGCGTGAGAATTAGACATATCGGATTGGAACGTTGCGCACTTCGGTGTTCGCGACATAGAAAAATCCGTGCACATCGGATGGCGCGCAAGGCTGGCGCTCTGACGAAGAAGTGCGGAAATAGACGGGCGACGGGGTCACAGCGCTGTCGGAAATGACGGCTGCCATTTTCGGTTTGGCTGACTAGTGCACAATAAACTTTCCCCGGACACCACATCTATGTTCCACGGACCCTCGGCCCTGCAAGGTGCTGTCCACGAGCTACGGATCTGATGAATGGCCTGACAGCCGCTGACAGCGGCGCAACCAGAAATACGGTGCTCCACATGCTGGTCGGCGGCCCAATCTGTTTAGCGCTAAAAGCCATCGAAATAGGAATATAACGTAGGGTGTAGCTTTTTAATGGGACTTGGGTGGTGAAACAACACCGACATCATATAGAGACTTCGTATGATGTGGATGCCTAGCCGGTGGCTAGCAGAAATTTGGGACTGACCGCGCGCAGCTATCTAACAGCGGAAAGAAAGCTGGAATCAGCGTTCCTAGATTCTGGTGATCAGCTGAGTGCGGGCTCTTTTGATGGGAAGATGATCACTAGTGAAGAATCTCTGAAGGAAACAAGGCGGTCTCCAGAGAGTATGAAAGGTTCTATGCATGATGAGTCTTGTGAGCAAGAGGCAGCTCAAACTCCGTCCGGCTGGATCAGCATCAGGAAATCGGCAAGGCGCGGACAAAAGCTGGTGGCGATCATGAGTTGAGCTCGGCCGATGTAGATCTGATTGGAACGGTCACGGTCACGCCAGCGATCGCCAGCACGGTTGGATAGGACCCCTGAAAATCCCTTTGGAGGATAGGTTCGGCCGGGCGGACAAAATCTGGCAAAATTTGCGGACCAAAAAAATGCGAAAGTGACCGCTTTGGCGTAAAAAACCGTTTTCCACACCCTCAAAGAGCGTGGGAAATTAAAAAGTGGCGGAAAAGAATCGCCAGATCCGAGGATTTCCGGAACCTATCCTCCAACTGGACTTTCAGGGGTCCTGGTTGGATGCCATTGGTCGCTAAAATGGCTCCTCAAACCTATCTCACTGAATATAAGATATTTTCGCAAACTCTTTTCTATCAGTAATTGCACAGGAATTCTTCCAGAAGATCCGGCCAGGGTTCAGGTCAATCCGAGCTAACCCTGTTGAGATATGGAAAATTCTTTCGAAAAGCTCCCAAAACTGAAATTTCGAGCATTTTCTTGCAGCCTGACTAAACGAGGGATCCTAAGGTTAAAACAATAATCCCGGCTACTGCTAGCAACTGCTTAGTTCCGCGTGCATAGGTAGAGCCCCCGCCGCTAGGACTGCTGCCACCTTTGCCCGACTTGTATGCACCGTCAACCGTGGCATTATGCACGGTGCGACCGCTCTTGTTGCAGTCATCAACGAGGTCTTCCTCCGCGTTGTGTCAGCAATGGACAAGAGGACAGAGAGCTATGCACACCGTCAACCTCTATCTGGAAACTGGGTACAGCGGCATATGAAGCTCCGGGACCAGTGACTGCCTGACAATCAAGACACTGCGCAATTTGCTGAATGTTGGGGTCGGTGCAGGAGTCCGGGAACTAGCAAGTCCTTCTTCAGATAAATCAAAGGACGGGGTTGCGACGTACGTGGAGTCCGCCTGCTACCCCAATTGTCGTATTACCGATTTGGCAGACCGAGGCGCAAGGGTCCGATGTTGAAGTTTGGGCGAGCACGGGGGCAGTAACTGGTGGTGATCCAGTGGTAAGGTCTAGCGTTTATATTGAAGGAGGGCATGAGCTTACACAGATTGCCTGCCAGGGCCGTAGCTGCGAAAAGGAACGTGGGGGGTAACATATGGGAAGGGCCGTAAGCGATGGAGTGGAAAACCTTTGTGGAAACAAGGACAAGATGACCTTTTTATGCCGAAGCCGAGGACAGATGAGAATTTTTCGAGTCCATGCGGGCAGCCGAACGTCACATTTCAATTGGCGCTCATCTGAATACTCGAGAAAGTATCAAAAAATGAAGGATCTTCTCTGACACCAACAGCCAAATATCTGAGCGCCAATTTGATAAATACCAATATTTAAACGCCAGTTGGATAATCATCTGAATCAAAGCATATAAGCGCCAAAAACTTTGCTCGACATTGACAGACTTTTACAGCAAAATCAATGGCAACAGTCTCTTAGACAAGTTCGGCGTCTAAACCACATATATGTATGTAATCTGGGGACAGAAACAGACCCTCCCCCTGTTCTTGTCTTTTCCCGTCAGTCTCTACCCGATTCCATTCCTATGTGGCTTTGCTCGGCCCTCCTCGCACTCTTTTCACTCTCCGCGCTAGTGGCGGTTTCCGCGCAGGGAGACGACACGGTCTCTATCATCTCGTCCTCGCAAACTATCGACACCTTCGCTGACTTCACGTTCTTGTGGAAGGGCGAGGCGGGGCATAATAAGTCGTCCCATCCACCTGCTCTGCCTTGACGCTGATTTTTTTGGTAAACATCTCAACAATATTACTCTAGAGCTCGTCGAAGGAAGCGCAGAAGGTGCCCATTTTATTGCATGCGGATGCGAGAGGTATTAACCGGTCTCGCAGATAATGGAAACAATGTCATCGATATCATGAGTAAGAGATACCAAGTCTGCCGCATGTAGGGCTGAATTTCACCCTCTCGAAGTTGCCAACGTGTCGTCGGTGGATACAACTCAAATCACTTACGCTCTCTTTCCTGGAGTTTGTTCTCTACTCACCTCTCCGGCGACACTTAGTAACTCCTCGCTTTCACTTCATCTAGATTCCCGCGGGAACATATCACGCCCGCATGAACGGCACAATCTACAACGGCAACACGGTGCTCTCTGGGACAAACACGGTCAGCACGCTCTCGAACACTTTCAGTATCCCCGATTCCGGCGTACTGTGCAGCGCTGGGACTTTTGCGCCGATTAAAAGCCCCAGCGACCCAGCGTACCAGCCCGTGCGTATCACCAGCCCTGTAGGGGCACAGGTGATCGCTCAGCCCTCGATTACGGGCCCGGCTGCGGCGCTGGTTATTCATGTGGACGCTGTGGATGTTTTATTCCATGCGAGTTGTCGTTTTTGGCCCGGAAGCACCGAAATCTCATCGTAACTCAAAGGCGTCCCTTGAGCCCGCAACTATGGAGGTGATAGACACCGCCACAGGCTTCAATGCTGGTGTCCAACACACGAATGTGAGCTTGCCTTCCATCGGCTGCCGGTGGATATCTTTTAATCCCAGCACAGCTTGAGCTCGACGCGACTATCCTGTATGTCACCCACAATGTCACTCTCGATCCCGGCTCGTGGAAAGTTCGCATGAACTTCACCATTCTCAGCCCCGCGAGCTATCCAGGCATATTCTTCCTTGAGTCGGAGGAATTCTTCATCGTCGCCAATTCGGGAAGCAAACCCAACTGCACCTCGTCATCATCGGGCTCCAGCTCATCGGCGTCCGGCGCTGGTCCAACAGCATCGGGCGCGGGTCCAACGTCATCCAGCGGAACATCGGCGCCTTCGGGATCCACTCCCAATCAGGCTAACCAGCCGTCGGCTCCAGCTGTCTCGGGCGCAGATCCGTCGCAGTCCAGCCCTCCGAGATCAAAAAATGCGGCTTCCTTCCCACACAATCCTCTTCAGAGCCTCTGGGTTTGCGTTTTCATTTCGATGTTTCTATTTTTTACTGCCAGGGAGTTGTAAAAAGTTGTGGGGGCTCGAAATTGCTTGTAATAATCCTTCTTGTATTTCCCGACCTCTCTTGCCTGACGACCGTTAGCCCGTACCCGTGGTGAGGACAGTCGGCGCATGGCAAAAGATTGATCACCACTCGTTAGCTAGTAGCAATACTTTTGTGAGTAAATATAATCACACTTGACATCTTATATTAAAGGGATCTAAGTACTCGAAAGAGCCATACGAGCGGATTGAAAGAGTGTAGTAAAGTAAAGAGTGTGAAGACCGTTATACGGAAGTGAGCTGCACAAAATTATAGCGATGTCATCCACGCGGAAAGGTCACCCGAGGCCTCATCCAAAAACTCCTGCTTGTCATTCAAGGGATTGTCCTCCCAAATCTCCACCGTGTTTTGAAGGCATGCAGACCTCATGTGCGCGATGGGTAGACTCGTTACCAGTCTGCCGTACGGAGTGCAATAAATGTGGCGAGCACTATTGCCGTAGGCCACAGTTGGTGATGCGCCTGTGGCGCGTGCCGGCTTACCCCACAAGAGTTCGAGCGAAAGGATAGGAAATCTAGGCAGCAGTGAATGTATTAAACGTAGTAGGGAACAACAAAGGGTGGTGGAAGTGTTGGAGGTAAGGGAACTAAAGTTCGTGGTCCGCTGTTCGACGAGGTGCCACCGACACGTTCTGATTAGCGCCTCCGGCACGCGTTTTTTTGTCAAAATGTCGGGTCCTTTGTGTCCGGCAGTCATCCTCGTCGGCACGAGTCGTGTTTTTTTTTTTGGAGCAGAACTCAGATAGCTATACTCGACTTTTTCGATCTCAGCTCAACACCTGTCCGAGTGCCCTACCGGGGGTGAGAAAGGTCCGGATCATCTTGAAATACGCCCAGGTCGTCCCTCCCAGAAAATCAGCCTGATTGGACAATATTTGGGCATGCCAGATGGGATTCTCAGGGCATAAGACCTCACTTGCCAAGCCATTGGAAATAGAATGTTTTCACCGATCGGGCTGTATGAATAATTGCGCATGGAATAGCCTGTCCTTTCTACCTAGGTTTCAACCCGGTCTGCCCAGGAATGAGGGAGCTATGGGTAAATTCTTTGGCGGGGATCAAAAACGGCCGAAAACATAGTGATTTTTTGGCCGCGCCTTCGGTACTGCTATCGGCTGTAAGCTTCCCTTCGTCTGATTAATGCCCAGAAACGTGTTACTGACTTGACAAGACCATTATTGTTGAATGGACGCTGTTGTGTGAATCTTGATAAAGCTTTTCCACTAAATGATTAATCATCGCTTCTTTCATGCTGGCTTCTAGACTTCGATTTGGAATCTCTCACGTGCACTCGAATTTTCGTCGGCGCTTCTCTGGGGCTGGGATGGTCGTGGGAGGTCCAGGGCCGAAGGTGTATTTTACTTGCTTTGTACACGGATAATGCCTGGGAACCGGCGTTCGTTATTCGTACCGTGCCGTGTAATACTACCTACCTACCTACCAGGTCGGCTGGCGTGTGTTTTGATCTTCCTTCAGGATCAGGGGCATGTCGACACGCTCTTCGATCCGCGTTGTGGTCCGGCTTGCTTGAGACGCAGCGGGAGGTAAGAGAGAAAGTGGAAAACTGCGATGTGACACGTGTGCCAATAGCAAGGCGCTCAGGCTTTGAAATCGGTGGCCACGGACTCGTGCTCTGGTGCTGGATAAATCGCAATAGCGAGCACCTACAGGCTACAGGCTACAGATCCGCTTCTGGCTTATTACCGCAACTCTTCCATTGTTTTATGGGCTTCTTCTGCGGTTCAGAGTCCATGTAAGACAGAAAATTGGCTGGATTTCGTACCCCACTGTCATAAGGTGAGATGCGGCCCTTCCTGTGCGTATTTCCACTTGATCCACTTTCCACTTACAAGTTGGGTTATCTCCGCACTAATATTCTCACCCGGTTGTCGTATAAAAGTACAATAAGCTTTTCAGTATCCACGGTCGGTGTCTCTTCATTGCGGTTCAGAATCCAGGTAAGACAGAAAATTGGCTGGATTTCGTGCCCCACTCACACCACGGTATGGGGGAGTGACCAATCACGCAGGGCCGCTGATCAGTGATGTGTCGCGATGCAAAAACACCGCTCGTTAGCGATTCATTTTCATGCATCGCCCCAGCATTGAGCTATGGTCCAAGCTTTTATCTATGTGCTTCCCTGCGCCTCGCCTTGGCGTTCGTGTCACTGCCAAGGCCGCCGCTAAGGGATGCTTCTGATTGATGGAAGCAACCGCATTAAGCCAGCGACGCTGAGCGTATAGAAGGTTGCGCGTTGGGCGTCGGAGAGCAACTCGTGCCCGAAAGCGAGCTATAAAGCCGAAGGCTCACCCATTTCGAGTTGCATCAGAAGTTCTGCTTTGCCCCCCGACTCGCAGCCCATAACAGCTGTCACAGAGCTTCCCAGTTCTCTCACTCCAGTGCGAGAAGAATCACTTCCCGATCAACCCCGAGACGAACCTCCTTCCGATCTATTGACTGTCAGTCAATTCTTATCCTATAATAATCCGTCTGAGATGACCCTCGGATCATTCTCACCATTCCCCGCGGTGAGGCTCATAAATCTTTCACATGAATTTACGTTTTGTGCCCCCTACCCCCTGTTCTCGCAGATCGTGGTATGGCGCAACATCACTGGTGGCAGCTCGCTACTGTACGCTCAAGCTACTTCATGTGTGATACTGTGTAACTCACGAACCCTCCTGTTTTAGATGCTTGACAACAACAAACACCAAAATTTATTTCGACTCGAATCCTTTCCCGTCTTTGCAACCACTTTTATCATCTCCGAACCAGTGGAACAGAACATACTTTGTTCTTCATTGCACAGAAGCCATCCTGTGCATGGAAGAATCCGTTGAGGCCCACAAGTGGTCCTACTCAGTACAGATTTTGCACCTGGGCTCCGGAGCCTTTGATCCCCAATATCTCCCTGTTGTTGACGAACGCAGACAGCGAAGCGTGACGACCATCCGCCTCCACGATTCTCACCCGGAGGAGGATTTCCACACAACTGAGATAATGATCCAGCCTCAGTTGACTGCTTCATGCAGCCAACCAAATCCTCCTCACACTCCGGTTCCAGCTGGATTGAGAACGTCGGGCAATTCCGTCGAGCACGCTGAAGCGGAAGAGGCTGTTGATCCAGGATATGTCGCAACTACTTGATGATACCACTCCTGCCTTCGCGTCCCCCTAGCTACATAGAGTGCGAATTGAACACGGATGCACTTACCTGTATTTAACAGGTACCCTACTACGCCCGTCTGTCTGTCCAAAGCTGTCTAAACTCCGCATACTCGGTTCCTCACACTCAATTGCTGAGACTGGCCTTGGCAAAATTTCTCAGTACTCTATGAATGTTGACAGGTGCCCACCTTTTGACAACTATGCGATTTACCTGTTTCTTGTCACATTCCTGTGCGAACATTGACCCGATAACTCACTAAAAACTCGGGGTCTCTCAACCAGTCCTTTGGCAGCCTACTCTTATTGGGAAGCAATCTCTACAGGAATTCATTGACGTCGTCAGACGTATCACAACTGGTCCAACTCGCTACCAGGCAGACGTAACGAGTCTCGGAATCAGGCAGCCCGATTAGACTCACGCTCTCTCACATCAGGAAACACCTCCTTTCCTAATAAGGTCGCATTAGCCCAAAATTTGGGCTAATCCGACCCAATTACCTCAGTTAGATCCATTAGCTTTCTAGTGACGTTGAAAATAAATTAGGGGTAATCCGATGATAAGGCAGGTTTGTGCTCAGGCGTGAAATGTTCCAAAAGATGGTATCAACAGGATTCGAACCTGTGACCTCCTCGTTACATGCAGAGTTGCTCTTAACCACTGAGCTATAATGCCGACGATAATGCACCTTTTGATGAGTTCTAGGGTTGGCCACACGCCTATTCGGCAACTGGACTTCACCCACTCTGTGCACCAGGCACAGCCACACTGGTGGCTGGCCCTTCATCTCCCTTTTTCATGAGATGTGACGTCCCCGTCACTCGGGACTTTCTTCCCATTCCGGCTGTCACACAACCTGTTGCCTTTTTGCGAGTCATCATTCGTATTGCTTTGGGCCAACGTTAGAATTGTTGACCCTCGCGGTGGGCTCCAGATGAAACGGTGCAGTGAAGCGCAGCCGTGAAATCTAATGCTAACTGAGTGAGACCTTAGTCTTAACTCAAACCAACACCAAACTCCAAAACTATCAACTCCAACTAAGCTTTATCATATTTTGTTCGGGAGGTAGGTCAGGTGTATCGACCGTCAATCTCAATAGGTTGGGACAATGTGAATTCTTTGGGTTTTCTGGCTAAGAGAGTTCCGGAGAACAAACTGGCGTATGACTTTAACTAGCGTAAACGCCGGTAGGTATATCTCTGGCGTAGACCTTGTTTAGGTCTACTGAGCGAACTGGCGAACTCGACCCCAAGTGGCAAAGTGGCGTATGAACGGCGCGACTAGGAATAGTTCTACGTCCGAGCAAAGTGGCGTGTGGCAAAGTGGCGTATGAACGGCGCGACTAGGAATAGTTCTGCGACCGAGCAAAGGGGTGTATGCCAAAGTGGCGTACGAGCAGCGCGACTAGGAATAGTTCTACGACTGGACGAAGTGGCGGAGGCCGAGGACGGAGGGACAACTCAGGCTTACGCCAAGGGAGTGTGTGCGCCGAACGGGATAAGGAACGGAGTCCTTATAAGCTGCTAAGAGCTATGTGCCAAGAAATGGGGGAGTTATTCACTGTCCAACTACTAAAATACATGCGGCTTTTTATACTACTAGAGGGGTTGATCCCAACTAACTAAGAGAATGATAGGCGACTTTACAAGCGAAGAACTGATGCGAAGCGAGACATATCCTGGCTGCTGGGCAGACCTAGAGGCGTCTGCCCGGGTATTATTTTGATGCTGGTGCCGCCAATCACCAGTACTTCCTGTTTAAGCCACCTCTGCTTACATTCTCCTCGCGTAGGCTCGGTTAGGAGCATCCGCAGTCCTCCGTAGCCTGATCCAGCTGATGGGCTGACTGAGCCCTTTTTACTTAGCCGTTGAGCACCAAACATTGTACATGTTTGGTTCAAGTTGAGCGCGCCACATTCCCACGTGATTGGTTTAGGGCCGGCTGCTACGCTACTATGCCACGGGGCCCAAGCGACGAGGCTACGCCAAATGGCGCTTGACGCCACAACACCTTTATGAGTTCTTCCGCCCGTGAGTTCGCCAATAACAATAGCTTTTATCTCGAGTTTTCCTTCCAATGCCCCTTGATTAACCTCACGCCCACGTTGACATCGAGCTTGTTGCATATTAATACAACTTGCCGGACGAGTCCCATGGCTAGCTAGTGTGGATGAGTCCGAGCCATAATCTTGGGCTCATTTAGAACCCGCCAATACACCCTCAGTCACCTTGGTTTAGGTGCTAGTTTGCAGCGTTTAATAACGGTTCTAATGTTCAGCCCCGGGAATAGACTAACACCCTCTAAGTCTTATGTATTCCTTGGTTCTGGGCCTCCGGCGCCAGAACCATTCAAAAGCGATAATTTCAGGTGTGCACGGATGCACGCCCTATCATCTCCCCATTTCAGAGCTACTGACTGTCCCCAGTCAGGCGCTGTATAGGCGCAAATGAACATTTCCTGTTTCGGGCAGCACAGCCATAAGATCCTCTGTGTGCCTAGCTATTTTTGGCTTGTCTCCGCGGGGCCTACTGGCGCCCGCCATTCTTCGGCAATTCCCCCATCAAGTTCCCATGATCCCCAGGCCATCGCCACAACAATCACTGATAGGCTTTACTGCGCTTCGCTTAGCACGCTTCTTGATCACCAGCAATGTCATTCTCGGTTCCTCATTAGGATATTACCGTAAAGCCCTGCACCGGCTCGCCAACTCCGATCACTGTTGAATTGGCGAAGGCATAATGATTTCTCTATTGGCGCAGCCTTCAGGGAAATCCGCGCCCACAACCCTGAGGTAGGACGGCAGCGCCAGGAGTCTATATAAGAGACTCTCTGGACGCCTCCGCCATCATTTCTCCCCGCCCTCTCTGCTTCCCGCTTTCCTTGTGTATGCCCTCGTCCCTCATACCTTCGCCCCAATATCTATCCCTTTCCAACGCTCAACGCCAAATCGTCATGAACGACCCCTGGGTGTCCCACCGCCTCTTCGAACTCAAGTACCCTACGTCCTGGAAATTACTCATTGCCCTCTTCGATGTCAGCAACTTTCCCCGCGTCTCGGAAGACCGGGCCAGGAGGATGCTGGCTCGCCTGGGAGAGTATCTGGTACGCCTCCCCCCCCTTTTTCTTTTTTGTTTCTTTTCCTTTTTAAGGGCCGCTTTTTGCTACGCCACTGCGCTACTGCCCTCATGCTGACTTCGTGGCGCAGCCCGATATTGCGGTTAACCGGGTTAGCCACGCCGACACCCTGCCCTACAGCTTCGATTATTTCTTGGCGGGCGTGCTCCGGATCTATCGCCACTTCGCGGGTTCGCCACCTGTCCCCAACCTCGCGCCTCTCGCCCAATTCTTGTCTGGCGGGGACTTCGCTTGTACAAATTTGGTACGCCATCGCCTTCCCTTTCTTCTTTTTGGTTCTTTCTGTTTTTAATTGGAGTCTCCTCGTCAGGATTTACGTCTGGAAGGCTTCCACCTTCCTCCCGCCGATTCCGCCATCGTGACAGAGGATCCTTACTTCTATACCGACCCGGAGGACCTTGGCGAGGATTCTGGCGAGGATTCAGACACCTCCAGCGGTTCTGATTCCAACAGCGGTGACGAGTCCGGAGGTATAAAGCTCAGTAAAGCCCCCCTTTTTGTTCGCCAAGGCATTCTTCCACTAACGCCCACTTTCCCGCCAGTTGACGATGAGGCTGAGGAGGCTGAGGAGGGCCATGACTCTTCTGGATCAGAGGATTCCCTGGACGGGGCGGGACACCTTCTTTCCCCGCGCCCGGACAAGTCCCCCACGCCTGCCTCTGGTACGCCAGTTTATTTATTCACAATGTGGTCGCGCTCTCTGACTGTGCCCTTCGGTTCCTTTCTTTTTAGATGAGGAGAGCGAGCACAGCCCTGCGCCAGCTTTTCACTCGACCCACCCCCAAGGTACGTCCCCTTCATTTTTGTAGTCTTTATTTCTTTTGTTTTGTTAAGTGACGTTGCTTTCGGTGTCTCGGGTTCGTTCAGACTGGCCCAAACCACCGACGCCAAAACCTTCCCCCGTTATTTCCCTTCCGCCCCTGCACTCGCTCTTGCCTTCGCCATCCCCTCCGCCAGTAAAGGTCGAAGGCAAGTCCAAAGGAAAGGGCAAGGCCAAGGCGGAGGAGTCGGGTAAGGAACGGCTGCGCAAGGCCGCTGTGCCTAAGAACGACGAGGACCACGGTACGTGTTCCTTTATATTTATTCCGCCATCCTCCTTATCGTTTCCTGTTCCATTTCGCTAGCTTTTTCTCGCTACGCCAAGCCCGAGACTCAGGCTCTGGGCGTGCTAGGCTACCAGTCGGTCGCCTTCCCTTATGTCTCCGCGGCTCAGGCCGACACCCTCTCTCGCGCCACCCTGGACCGTGCCACATATCGGGCGCAGAACTTTCTGGAGCACCCAGTCCTCCCAGTACGCCATGTTCCTGCCTTAGCTTTTCCCCTATCTTTCTCTTTTGCTGATTTTTACTGCGCCACCCTAGATGGGGCCTTGCGTTCAGTGCTGCGCCAACCGCATTGCTTGCAATGGTAACGGCGTGGGCTTCCCCTGCGACCGCTGTGCGTCCGCCAAATCGTGGGCAATGCTCTCACACCTCTACTCTGGCGCAGCGACGCGCCATCTCTGCCAACGCCAACCTCGGCCTTCCATTGGACCCCGCTAGTACGCCTAGTCCCTATCCCACCGCTTCTTACTAATGCCTTCACCAGCCGTTGAAATCATGGGGTACGAGATGGAAGCGGCTCATGCTCACATGGCCGCTACCCGTATGGTTGCGAACGACGCTGAACGCGCCTACTTCTACACCATGCGCCGCGCCATTTTCCACGGACTCCGGGATCTGGTTGGTGTTTCCGCCAACGACCCCGTCCTTCTTGACGCCGAGACTCCGCACGTCGCGACGTGCTCTTGGACTGCGCCACCCGTCTTGGGCTAGACCCTTTTCGAGCCCCGCGCCCCGACGACTTGGTCCCCCCACCCCGTAACGAGGCTTTTCCCGTGTCGACAACCATCTTGACACCTCTGGATGTGTCAGGACTTGTGCCTCTTGAGGAGGTACGCCATCCTTCTCTCCTTCCTCAATCCCTTTGTAATTCTTTTCTTTATTTTTTATTTTATTTTATTTTTAGTTCGTCAATGGACCCTCACTTCTGTTGACAACCAGGCGCAGGGTCCTCTCGTGGCGCGGCCGGCGCTTCATCCACCTCTCAGGTTTGCTTCTCTTTTATATATATCCTGCTCACTGTGCCCTTCCTTATCTCCTTTATTACAGCGCGTGCACGTCAAGCGCCGCCGGAGCGATGAAGATGTCCCCGCGGATGTGAAGGCCTTCCTCGCACAGGTTCGCCATTTCTACCTTCGCCACCTCCGCAGTTCCTGACGAGTCTGCTTTATTTCTTTTATAGATGGTCGAGACGACGGCGCCTAAGAAGCGCAAGCTCTCCTCTGATGGCGCCACCGTCCCACGCCCATCCTTGGTACGCCTGCTTGTTCTTCATCCGTTTCTGCACGCCCCCTTAGGCTACTGTGATAGCTCGGCGCCCCCGCTCCTCGTGCGCCAAAATCTAAGAAGTCGAAGAAGAAAAAGGCGGCCGCCCAGCCCGAGTTCGTCCAAGGGTCCTCAAAGGTACGCCACTTCTTCTTATCTTGCTTACTGCTATTCCTCGATGACATTCTTCTACAGCAGGTTCCCCGGCGTTCGAGATCACCTGAGTATTAGGACCCTCCTGAGTAGCGCTGAATGGCAGTGCTCTTCTCCGCCGCCTATCCTTGGGCGTGGTTCCTCTCGGCGCCCGCTTCTCTTTATTTTGTCAATTTTTATTTTATTATCTGAATCAGTGTCCTCGGACGGTAGTTAGTTCAACAACTAGCTATCTGGTACTGTAGTAATTCCTGCGAGCTCTCTGAGCTCTTCGCAATTGACCCCTTTCTTGGTATCTTGGCAATAGACTAAGTCAACTGCGCTTTATCATTTCATCGACTGGCGCGCCAGTCCCTCCTAAGAGTGGCGTACGACCTTTTTGTTGAGAAAGTACGCCTTTTTGCCTGACTGGATCCTGCTCCTTTAGGCTTACTAATTAGCCGTGTACGCCAAGTCCTGTCCGTTGGAAGCTACTGGCCATGTACGCCACCTACATTAACTTAGCCGGTGTCACGCCAATCAATTTTCTTTGGCGAGTACGCCAATCAGTTCCCGGTATAATCTTTTTTTAGCCGAGGCTACGCCAATCTTTCCTGGGCGTGCATGTGCTCTTTTCCTTCATGTCTTTTAAATCAGCCGATTCCTGACGCCAATCCAACTTTTCCCCTCCTGCTATGTCATCCCGTGGTTCTTATAGTCCTCACACAGTGTATAGCGAAGATTCATATGATTCGGCCCCCGAGTCGCCACTGTCGTCTTTCCCGTTGATTTCGCAGCCCCTCATTCAGGCCCTGCGTACTCCGGTACGCCCGTTCCATTCTGGTTGGCGGGTCCCCTTTTTTTTTTTTTTTCTGATTTCTTGTGTAGCCACCCTTTTCTTGCCCCATTGCCACAGCCCAGGGCGCCTCTTCCACCTTTGTTCGGGGGG
>JARGYA010000423.1:0-113295 GCA_029204335.1 Mycena vulgaris
TGAAGCCTCTGTCCGAGGTACTCACGGAAGACAATGTATTGAAGGCGCTCCTGGAAGCGGCTCCCGGGAAGGCCGCCGGCATTAACGGATATGCGACCGAATTCTGGCGACGACTCGAGCAGATCAATAAGGAGAATGCAGCGTCCAAAGATGACGCGTCAAGGAAGAGGACCTGTGACATTGTGAAAGTACTCACCTGGGTCTTTAACGACATCGAGATTTTTGGCATGGCGGACGGAACCGAGTTCTCCACCGGGTGGATGTGCCCCCTTTTCAAAAAGAAAGACCGGACAGACATTGCGAACTACCGTCCCATAACCGTGCTAAACTCAGAATATAAAATTTTCACGAAAGCATTGACTAATAAACTGAGCAGGGTCGCCCCGTACCTTATACATAAAGATCAGTCCGGTTTTATGAAAGGGCGCAAGATTAGCGACACCATTTACCTCGCCATAGAGGTGGTTGAGTACTCCGAGGACGACCTCCAGAACGGAGTCATCGTTGCGCTCGACCAAGAGAAAGCATATGACAAAACCATCCACGCGTACCTGTGGGACACACTCAGTAAGCACGGCCTCCCCGAAATGTTTGTTAATACCGTGAAATCCCTATATAAATTCGCGGACACGCACATCATTATCAACGGTGAAATCAGTTCATCTTTTCGAGTAGTTAGAGGTGTTCGCCAAGGCGACCCACTATCCTGCCTGCTATTTAATCTAGCGATCGAGCCGCTAGCCGCAATGCTGCGGAACTCGGGCCTCAAGGGATACTCCATACCTGGTGTGGTGGAGAAAGCCGTCGTACAGCTGTTCGCGGACGATACCACTGCGTACCTGAGCGAACAGGACAGCTTTGAGGACCTAAACACGATACTGGACAGATGGTGCCTCGCATCAGGGGCGCGCTTTAACGTCACTAAGACGGAAATCATACCGTTTGGGGCCCCAGAATTCAGAGAACGCCTCCTCGAGACCAGGCGGCTGAACCCGGAAGATGAGCCCATCCCAGATGATGTCCATATGGCGAAAGAAGGCGAGGCAGTTCGAATTCTCGGCAGCTTCATCGGAAATGGGGTAGACGCCTTCGGCGTGTGGACCCCTGTATTAGAAAAAATCGATTCGGATTACGAAAGGTGGGCCAACCTCAACCCGACGCTGAAAATGAGAAAGAACATCGACCAAATTGTGGCCGGGTCCCGCTCGCAATACCTTGCACAAGTGAATGGAATGTCAAAAGCGGTGACAAAACACATACTCAAGGCACAGAAGGAGTTCATAAATGACTCAAAGTCATCTATGATAGCCAAGGAAACACTAATGGCCCCCCGCGAAGAAGGCGGCATAGGGATGTTCGATCTTGAAGCTAGGAACGAAGCTCTTCTGATGCTCAAGGCCGCTTCCCTTGCGGAGAGGGATCCGGAAAAGCGCGCCCACTGGGCCACTTTAGCGCTCCATCGCCTGGCGCGACACGTAGTCAAAGCCTCGTCAGTGGCCGAGGAGTCAAAGACGAACCTTATGATACAGAACATCCGAGTAAACCAACGCGACCCTCCTGCGCTACACAAAACGATGGTAATATGCCTAAACAAATACGGGGTTAGTTTTGAAACGGTCAACCCATCCCCAGAAATACTAAGACGAATGCCGCTGTGGCATCACCCCGGGGAGAACGACGAGAAGAGGCAAGGAAACAACGGCAAAAAGGCCGCATGCCTGAGGACCAACCACGCAGCGACGACAATCGGCGACGGCCTGGATATAGCGCGTCGCCTGGGGATCCCCTGCACACAGGACGCGCCACGTGCGCGTGCGACGACTGCGACGAGGACAGAACAGCCAGGGGATGTAAAGACCCCCACGCGTGCGCTGCGAAAGCGAGCTCGCGTCTGGGACAAATTCACTCAAAGTGGATTCCCACGCCCGAAAGTACGGGGAGGCTCGCGGCGGAGCCAGAGCACCGGGAAGACGGCAGCGGGCGCTTCCTACCCCCGGAAGCGATCGCGAGTCTCTCGCAGGGACTGAGGGCGATGACGAACAGAGAGGACGAACCCAAGGAACGCCCAATCCCGCAAGTACGACGAAGGGCGCAAACATCGCCTGCTCCTGAAAAAATCACGATCTATATTGCGGGAACAGTACACACACCGCCTGGTAAGAAAGGGACTGCCGCAGCCGGAATCTACATTGAGACCGAGGAGGGGAGAGGCACCGGGAAGTGCATCCCGATATCAGACGAACAGTCCCACTATGTCGCCGAATTCTACGCCGCATTAGACGCAATAAGGAGCGCACGCGACGAAACCACGCTCACCATTGTCAGCGCCCAGGCGTACGTCCGCGAAGCGATGAATAAAAAACTTCGGCGCTGGGAACACGAAGGCTGGGTAGGAGTAAATCATCGCGACGTGCTGAGGTGCGTGGCCGCGGAACTCAAGGCGCGGAAAGCACCGACTTTCTTCGAGGTGGCGGCACCAGGCACGCCAGGGAAGACGATGTGCAAACACGCCGCCACACTAGCAAAGAGAGCCGCGAAAGCCCCATCGGAGGCCGTGTGGGACCTCACAATCCCGCGGGATATGGCCCTCCCGGGCTTAAGCCTACAAGAAAATCGTCAGAAAGTATTCTATCGCAGCATACGGGAAGAAAAAGCAAAGAAAGTAACGCCGCAGGCGTCAACCGAGAAGAAGCTTGAAGCCGTTAGGCGAGCAGCCGAGGAGGTTTTCGGCAGACATGTGTCTGACGCCGACATATGGCGGTCGGTCGAAGCAGAAGGTATACTCCCGCGCACCGGGCAATTCCTATGGAAAGGGCTGCACAACGCGCACCGTATCGGGACGTACTGGACCCACATTCCTGAGTGCGAAGACCGGGCTACCTGCAAAGAATGTGGAGTACTGGAGGACTTGGAGCACATTTTGGTCGAATGCAAAAGCCCCGGACAAGGGATAATATGGAAGGCGGCCAAGGCCTTGTGGCTGGAAAAAGAACCCAAATGGCCTGAAGTGTCGGTAGGCACCATCCTGGGGTGCGGCCTTGCAGAGTTCCGCGAAGACGGAGGTAAAATGGGCCGTGGCACGCAACGGCTATATCGGATCTTGATGTCCGAGTCCGCGTACCAGATCTGGTTACTACGTAATGATCGGGTGATCAAGCGTAACGGAGAGGCAGCCACGGAGGACGAAATAGTGAACAAATGGAAGTTCGCGATTAACCAGAGGCTAAATATGGACAGACTGTTGGCGAACAGACCGCGCAGAGGGAAACTCCCGGCGCTGGCGCCCAAACTAGTCCTAGATACATGGTCCGATACATTGGACAATGAAAGCAGCTTACCGGCCAATTGGCTAAGTGAGCCCAGAGTTTTAGTGGGTAGCCGCGCTTTCCCACAAGCCCCGGTCCGACGGCAAATCAGCCGCGGGATCGGGTAGCGCGGCAGTCCCACACTGCCCCCGGGCGTGCGTAATGCATTTCTCTGGGTGGTGTACACCACTCCTGCTGGGATTAACATTCCAAACTCTACTAAACAGACGGGCTAACCCATAGTTAGTTGCTTCTGCCAAATGTACCACCAAAAAAAAAAAAAAAAAAAAAAAAATACGGTAGGTAGGTAGGTAGGTAGGTAGGTAACTTACGGTATGCATATATGGCATTATGTTACCTGCTTTGTGCGTTTGTACACGAATAAACGACTGTTCCATTCTTTGGAAATCTCTCGTTGTAGCGCAGCTGTGGGTCTCGTGCGCTGTACTCCTCCCTTGACTACTCCCTCCCCCCCCCCCCCCCCCCAGCATCAAAAAGGGCGGCCTAGCCGAGCTCAACAACGGACACTGACTGATACAGACTGACGGTGGCGTCAAACGTAAATGCGTCAAAATCACATTGTCCTTGGGAACCCGCGCCGAGTACTTATATTCGTTGGCCATCTGTTGACCCACGAGTAAGAATGCCCCCCACTCCGACCATGTCTCGGCCCGCTCTGCTGCTTTTATTATCTGCAGCTTTCTGCACCGCCGCAGCAGAGCCGATTCACGTCCCCATATCCCTAGGGCGGCGTGGATCAGCTGCCGTGGGGGATCAGAGGCAATATGCTCCAAACCTCCCCAATCAACGCCGAGCGACAGTACCTATTGGCAGCGACGTCGGTCTCCGCCCGTTCATATTTTGGAGGAAACCAGTGACATGTTCAGTTAGGAAATTCTCGATTCGTATCACTTGACCCTGTCCATCGGAACGCCGTGAGTTCACTTGACACTTGATCGCTCTTCCAAAACAAAAACTGCCGTCGTTCATATTTTATATCCCTTACAGTCCGCAACAATTCAAGTTCGTGGTAGACCTGGAATCGCCATGCTCATGGGTTGCGAATAGCTCGTGCCTAGAGCTAGGAGCTCCATGTGACAGCATTTTGGACGTTTATTATCCCTCCCGCTCTTCAACCGTAACACAGATATCAACCGGCAACATCATCCACTATGGGTCTGCCAATGTCTCAGGGAACTTTGTGAAAGACGCCGTACGACTGAGTCCTTATACTGTGCCGTCTCAATTCTTCCGTGAGCACTCAAATGCGCGCTAACTCTCCGAATTGTACTCATGACACTATCCTTTAATCAGTCAATGCGAATAAAATGTCGGCTGACGTTGTAGCATGGACGAGCTCTGGAATTCTTGGACTCGCATACCAGCAGACGACACAAGGACCCTCATTCCCGATGTCTCTCTTCCTGGAATCCAAAGGGCAGCTCGCGTCGGCGGAAATGTCATTCTGGGTGAATCGTATGGACACTTTCGAGTATGATGAGAACCCCGTCGGTGGCGCCTTCACTTATGGGGGAACAAACACATCTTTGTATCAAGGCGAGATCGATTTTTTGCCGACGACGGCGCCGTCGAACGCGTCGAGTTGGAATCTTGATGTTAAAGGTGCTTCTTTTTCATCCGTGAAATTCTGTACACTGCCTCATTCATTCTCCATGGTAGAGATCATCATACAGGGAACATCAGTGCAAATCACCCCAGGAGCTTCAGCCTTATCCGCATTTTCCCTGAGGTCGTCCAACATTTCGGGCCCCGCTTCGGATGTCGCAGCAATCTGGGCTGCAGTCCCCGACGCCGTCCCTAGTACAGCTCATCCGGGATATTATCAATTCCGTGCGTCTCCTTCGGATCCCAGTCTGGTTGTATTCAATCACTAACGAACCAAAAGCTTGTAGCACCACAGTCAACGTCAGTATATCGTTCGGTGGTCGCTTGTGGCGTATAAATCCAGTGGATATGAACATAGGGCAAGTAGAGTCAAGCATCTCACAATGCCTGGGTGCGATTTATACGCGGAACCCAAGTTCAAATACAACACAAACCAACGGAACAGCGAATTGGATTTTTGGAACTGCTTTTATGGTAAGTTTCGCACTTGGTGTTCGTCTCTCCGGCCAATGATAAACCTGACATGATTTTGGACTATACAGAAAAATGTGTACAGCGTCTTCCAGCCCACCCCGTTTTCGATCGGGTTCGCCGAACTGTCGACTCAGTCTTCCAACACCAATTCGCGTTCCGCTCGGCAGAGGCTAATAAAGGGCTGTGTAACGGGCGGCGTGGTCACTTTCTGCCTGCTCGTTATGTTGTGCACGGGTAGAGGAAGGACGGCGGCCACGTACGTCGTGACCGCCCCGAGATATGTCCTGGCCTGGGTTCGAGTGGGCTAATACCAGGTTAGGGTTATTAGAGGGGAAAAACAGCAGGGGAGGGTTGGCCCAAGACCTAGACTGGGGATACAGTTGAGGCGCCAACCGTTTTCGTGTGTAAACGTTTATACACGGTTTTTAAACGTTTATTTCCGTTTTCGTGTACGGGCAGGCTCAAACGGTTCACAAACTATTTTTACACAGTTTAAACGATTAGGTTTTAGTTTCTGTGTACGTAAATGCCTAAAACAAACGAAAACGGTTTCAAACCCATCCAAAAACGTTTAAAACCGTTTATACACGGTTTTTGGGGGCCAGTTACGAGTCCTAAAATGTTTCATTTTAGACTCGTTTTTACTCTCCATTCTCCGCCAGGGTCATCGTTTTTTGATCAGTGACGTCAAAGACATGTGGGAGTTTAGTCTCCTTATTTAGTATCTTTTCCGTCCATTTTGTCAACGTATATGACCGTTTCGTCATATACCTTGACTCACCGGACTTTGGACGGACATCTAAATCCAATGGTTGGCAAGAGTCTTCTTAAATATATGGGCTGAGATAACCAGTAGTGTCCGTATGGAATTGGTTGGAGTTTTATTGTAGCTAATCTACCAGGTTGGGCTGGGCTTGTTTATTCTCACCGCTTTCATTTTGGTTGTCCTTGTTTATTTCGGACATGTTCGGACTTCTTTCGCTCTTCGCTGTACTTCTTGTCCTTCATTCATGCGTTGTCTAAAGATATCCTATGAACTTTCCCTGGCCATACCATGTGCAATCACTTGTCCACCAGGCAACCTCTGCTCCGTCCCACCCAAGTTTTGCTCCCGTCAGCTCTACCAATTTGCTATTAAATGTATACCACGCCGTTGGAATGTCTTGGCTGATCTCAATGCTCTTCCACGTGAGGGCGTCTACCAGCACCTCGTACAGCCTGAGAGACACTATCGCATTGAGCCTGGCGTCTAGTAAAGGTATGTTAATTAGCTTCAATTATTTTTAGGCAGAGGCGGGCTCACATTCAATCTGCACATCTTCCAGAGTTGCCGCCTTCCAGTTGCTGGTGCTGAGGTCCTTGGACAGCTGGTACCCAAGCACTTCTTCCACATAGGTCTTCAGCGCCAAATTCCCATTTTCGGGTACTCCTCTTAGAACAGAAGCTTCATCATCCCCAGGTCAACGAGGTTTCTCATTTCGATGCGCAGGTCGTCCCAAATGAGAGTGATATCCCTCGTGAGCCCTCCCCCCGTCTTTTCGATGTCGGTCGCAGTGAGAATTCACACTAACTCGGTTGGCACGGCTGAGGACAGGTGAATTACGCGACACATTAGTTGGTAGGGCCATGCACCTCTGATCTTCCACATATCTAGGACCCATACACTGTCGTCCCGTGCGATTTGAATGAGCCTGACGCCGATATCGTTCTACGCAACGGGAAACACGTCGGTGGCGTGAAGTTCTACAATCTGCCATCCCAAAACCGTCGTCTTGCGTAACGCACCCTTTGGGTTACAGTCCTCAATCCTTTTCTCTTCTGGTGTCGGTCTCTGGCCTGTGAACTCAATGTCAAACCCGATTTTGCCTCCAATAACGTCACGGAGTACCGCGTTGGCGTGGGCCTCGCTCTCAATCCTTGCCATAACGTACTTGCGAGGGAACAGCTTGCAATTTTTCAGTTATCTTCGTCTTTGGTTTTGCTCATGTGCTTACCTGAAGCCCTGCTCCCATCTTCTCATCAGCTTCTTTTTGATCTTCTGTGTTCTCCACTTTGTCCTGTTCAAACACTGTGTCAGCCGCTTTCGACCCGTTTTTGGCATGACCTACCTCGGGTTCATCCTTCGCCACCCCTGTGTTATTGGTCACGTTGACTTCCTTGCCAGCCACCTTGGACGACTCTTGGCTGCTCTCCGTGTTAATAGGCGTTGTCTGTGCTTAGTCAGAAGTTGGAGTGTCGGAGTCGGCACTGTCACGCACAGTAGGGGCTATTTCCATGGCTGCGGTGTCTCCAGCGAGATGTCATCTCCGCGGTGAGTGGTTCCCCTGATATTTTCTGTTTCTATACGCGCACTGTCTGTGTCATATGTATTTCATATCTTTCTCGATGGTCGAAACCGTGCCCTGACATCGTGGTCCAGATGAAAGTAATGTGCTCGTCTCAAACCGGTGCTGCATCATCTGCCCCTGTGTCTGCCGGCTACGATTCCTCCTTCCCCCTCGGTTTCGATCTATGGATCCAGGTTATCGAAGACCTACTTTTGACACCTCCCACCACTTCTTTGGAGTCAGCTATGTGTTGGGCGATTGTTGCGTGCGTGTCTAAAGGGTGGCATGTACGTGCTTCTACTTCTGATGTCCCGGTGTTGTAATTTATTGGTGGACTGGAGTTCTATGTCTACTCCACTCCATCTTTCTGGTCGTCTATTTCCATCTCCAAAAAATTAGATCTCGAACACCTGAACTTTGTCTATCACTGCGGCACGAACAATCTTAGCATACAGCTTGCTCTCCGCGATATTCAGCTGTTCGCCATGGAGGGTGCCGACCCCACGTCCTCCGTTCTGAGCAAAATCCCCGATATTTTTGCTCGTATATCATCGACCTATCCTCGTTGGAAGTCATTTGAGCTCTTTACAGAGAACCCCGCCGCTTTCATGCTCATCAACGATTTTTGCGAAAATCTCCCAGCTCCTTCCCTTCAAACCCTCCGCATCTCTTATTTATACATGCCCGGATTCAGCTATTACGCAGACTCGGACACTATTTACGACAAACCCGCCATCCCGACCCTGTGGTTTAACGGGCACTTCCCTCGCCTCGTGCATTTGACTTCGTCCTCCGCTCCCCTCACCTTTCTTTCTCCCGACTTCTACTCCAACCTGGAGACCGTGGACCTTTCTGACCGCTCACGATCCCCTCCCCTCAACGCCAGTGTGTTGGCCACATTATTCTGGTGTACTTTTAAAATGTGCTCGCTGCGATTGGGCGCCATCCCTTACTTTGATTTTCCACCCGACTTCAAGCTCATATCCCTCTCATTGCGAGCTATCGACATCGAATTTTACATGGGGGATTTAGTGGGTTCGCTCCTAGCCGTTATGGATGTTCCCCACCTCACCTTACACCGCATTTCTTCGAACGGACATTCCCTTCTCGGATGCATGTCCCTCCTGTCAAGGATTACCCGTTTAGCCCTTCATTTTGACGTGCAGGACACTGTATTCCTCCATCAGTTGTTCACCTGCCTTCCCATGCTCGTCACCCTCGATCTCCTCCATTCAACATCCGCCGTGTTCATGACATATTGTGACTGGGCCTTTTCTTAGAGCCTACTTATCTCATACCTTTTTAGATTGTCTTTATCCCTGCCTTTTTCCCGCCGTCGACATTGTCCCTTCGAATTCTGTACGCCCCGTTGTTTTAATGTCAGAGTCTAAGGTCAGTGTCCCTGTTCCGACTGCGTTCTATTTACTGGCCATGACTGACTGGTTTACAATTTCTTCGATAATTACATCCTCCTCGCTCTTCTCAGGTCCTTGCATCTTCACCAACGGTTACTCCATTGATGCTGCCGCATCGTACATGCAGTGTTTCATGGTTAGATTGCACGTTTGTTCCCCACGGATCGCCATGCTATTTGATGCTATCTACAATGGTGAGGTGTATACTTAGCTGGGAACGTTTGTGTTCCTTGGTATTCTGCTTCCCCATTCGGTTTACATATTCGCGGCCTCAGTCAGCTATCTAGGGATTTCCTGAACTGGATGGAAAGTCTTGGCGGCCCCACGATGGTTTGCTATCCAATTCCGGTTCGCCAAGGACGACAGCCGGTTCATTCCATTGCCAGCTTTCTTGAACTGCCCACCTCTTTTTCGTGCTGCTCACGTTCTCTGCGAGACTCAAGTACCTGTGCCATCAATGTCTGTGTGGTCGTCTCTCCTCCCTCCTGCCATGCGGAACGACGATGAATTTTGTAATGATTCCATATAAACATTGTTTATCTCGCTCACACCCTTACCTCTTTTATCTTATGGCCTTGGACTGGCCTTCTCTCTCCAAGCCTATGCGGGAAGATATTGTCCCAGTCGAGATTTGGCTGGAAATCTTCGAATATGTATGCGAGGGATACAGAGGTGTGACCTTTGAATACAACGACTTGCGCGATGGCTTATGGGAGTCCTTCGATGAATGGTGATTGGTTGTTGAGGGTGGATGGAAAAAATTATAATGAAGACCTCGCCCCGGACTCGTTCTGCCATGCGCATGCAATGGCCTAAAGCACAAGTACAAAGTGGTATCAGTAAAACGATTGGGAGTGAGAGAATAGACCACACAGGACTCTCAGTTCTTTCGCTGTTTGTTCCAGCTTAATCTTACCCTGCGCATTCGCGGCGGGTACCTTGCGGAGAAAACAAACCAACCTGATTACAAGTCGCCAGTGCTGGCAGTGCCGTAGTGCAGATATTTTAAGTATGCACGTTTCGGGCATTGCATATTTGCTTCATGATGCTGTCGTGCGACAATGTCAGTCCTAGAGAAATGTCATGAGGGAGACTGCACGATATTTTCGGTCATTGTTGAGCGGTAAGCGGTACGACAATCGTGACGACGCATCAATCCCGAGCATTGATCACATCAACAATTGCCATATCTGGAGCGGATCCCGCCATTCCAGCACTCCATGGTCAGGACCTCCTCATTAATTAATCTAGAGCAGCCTGATAAATTGACAAGGCATTTCTAACTGGTAGAAATTGTCAAATTTCTATCAGTAAATCCCCCGTTAGTGGAGCGTATCAGTGTCCTGATTGGGATCCCACACCCGAGAAGCACACGGAGATGAACTGGTCGAGGACATGTTCTACCTACCCGCATTGGGAGGCTTCCAGAGCGTGGCTCGGTGGAGTGAACAAAACACTTTTGTTGGATGTCGGGTTGCGGGTTTCCGGCGCTGATGTCGGTAGGCTTGCAACAGCCACCAGATAGCCCATCCTTAAACTGGTAGCATTTCGTCATCATATCCGGCCCAGTTTCAACAGTTTAAGGCGGTGATGACGACAAAGTAAATGATTTTCCTCCGGAAGCAGCATGCTCCAGGGGCTTGAAGCCTTGATTTGTGACGAACGGGGACCCGTAACGGTCGCTTTGACAATGTCATGGAGCAAAGTGTTGGCACGACTACCACTACGGCGCGATTCGCGAGCTCTCTTGCGCGAAGGGCCTTATGTTCACTCAGGGATGAAGGATTCAGTGGCTGGGCCGTAGATCGGTGACAGTGTGTTAAAAGGGAGGATATGGACGTCATTCGTGGCTTGATGGTTATAGGACAAAATACATACGCAGACCGTCTGTCATCGAGTTGCGTGGGTTTGAGCTCGAATCTCCGAGCGCAATTTAAACGCTAACTGTGAAAGATGTTGGGAGATTGTCAGATACATCATTAAATCGGGTTTAAAGGTGGTTTACTCAAGTCTAACGGGCGAGCACATGTTGGACGTCGCGAGGTTTATCTTCGCACCCCTCCATGCCGGGGTCTTACACCTTGGGCGCTGAATGGAGGGCTGCCGTATTCATGCTGTGTGTTCCACGGCACACGCAGCGTACCGCCCCGCGCGAGTGGAACGATCGTACGATCACCCGAGACACCTGGCGAGCAAAACGGCCGGGGGGAGACAGGAGAGCCTCAGCTCTTCTCTTCTCCTTACCATTTACTGCTCGCCAGGTGCGTCAATTCTCTTTCTCTCTTACTTACATGTTTGATACTCGCCAGTATTTATTTGTCATCCACCGTCCACTCCCTGATACTTTTCAACTTAGTTTATTCTCAGATGTATTTGTACACTACCGGTCCGCGTTCAAATGCCATCTAGGGCTCGTCGCTGGCCACGCCAGCGATGCGGCTGCTTCCTCGCTACACTCCACGTGCCCCCCAACGCAAGCCAGTTAGATTGTTGGAAACACTGCCTTCGGGCATCTCGGGCAATCCGCCGGGCCGTGGGGGACGCAGAATTGGGGGGCAAGCCACAGAATTTTGGGAGCAGGCAGGTGTGTACAGTCCACATCGCTCTGAATCGTGTCGGTGGGCGAAAGGTGACGGGCAAGCAGTTGTTTCGGGGCGTCAAGAGGGGAGGATTCAGCGAAATTTGGGACGTAGTGCCAGAAATATGAGGCTTTTTGTAACCCTCGGTGCAGGATGAGTTCTGGTCGGATAGACGAGATTTTTATGGCCACAGGTGTGCCAGAGCAAGCCGGTAATATGCTCTAAATAGTGGCAATAGGTTTCTCTTTAACATTCAGTACGTAGTCACCTACTGCCACGAGTGTCAGCGGGTGGGCTCGGAATACCCTAGGAAGGAGACGCAGACTGCGCGTATCACGCCACCGATACTGACTGCGAGCTCGACGGCACAAAAGCAATACTTGTACCCGTACTGGTACCACTCCTCGGCGTCCCTGCCTCCAGCTCGCCATCCGAGTGCGAGTGATCAACCACGAACTGCTTCTCTAGATCTCCATCCATCCCCGGCGTCGCAATAGACCCTGATGCATCATCCAACGAGCTCTGCAGCATTGTATTTCGTATATCGCTCTGCAGGCTCACCACCGCCGGAGCGAACCGCAAACTTGATCGCACTCTCCCCGTACGCGTACGCGGATTTGCATTTGCATACATCTCCTCGGCTTCATGCTCCCGATTACGGTACACCCGAATCAGCATGAGATTGAAAGCGATTGGGATCATATTCACATCCTGCAGAACCCTTATGAGATACATCTCCAGGTGAAGATGCACGACGCACGACGGCAGTAAGCGGGGAGAACGCCGGGCTCCCGGACACGTACGCAGCCACCGTTATCGCTGTCACAATGGTGGACATGAGGCCAGACTCGATGATCATCCTCTGTGCGTTGCGGTAGGTGTTCCGTCCCGCACCCGCGCTGCTGATACTGAGAACTTGCATGTTCAGTCGGTCGACGCGCCAGATCCGATAGAGGATGAGTGCTGGGGGCAAGATCAGCGGGATTCAGCGCTCAAAAAGGAGGAACGCCGACGTACAAGTGGTAATAAGATTAATCGCAATCGTCACCACCAGCGCAGAGATCTTCAGCTGTCTGTACGGTGTGTCGAACTGCGAGCCATCAGGAAGTATGCTCTCGAAGTAGACGAGGCACACAATGAGGACGAAGCCACAGACTCCGAGGAATACAGGGAGAGAGATGGTAACCCACGAGCGTCCGTGGACGATCCAGCAGCGGTAGATGATCATGATGTCCCCGATGGCCATTTGCAAGATTACATCGACGACCTGGGGGTTTTTGAGGTGATTGCACAGAGAGAGCCATATGGACACACCCCCAAGAGATGCATCCACCCAGATGTATCGTTATAGACCGCATCGGGACCTTCCGGTCCATCGTAATACACCAACGCCTTGAGATTCTGCGCGAACGTGAGGAACGTATCGAGCGTCCCGATGCACGCCATGAGCAGGACCACAGCGAGCATGACTTTGCTGATTTCCGACCGGCGCCTCCATTGGTTGCGTGTCCGTAGGAGGACGTTGAGGCAGAAGCACAGGCTGACGATGTGGAGTCCCCAAAAGATCGATTCGAGAAGCAGCGCGTAGAGCTGGACTTCAGTTGATGTGGAATGGTGCGTGGGCATGGTTTATATGATCCCAGAGGGAGGGACAGACTGTGTTGTGGCTGTATGCGCTGGTGTTGTTGTACAGAAATTGAGGCCTTTTCTCGGCGAGGGACGATCAGTGATATGTCGGAGTGTCAAATAGAATGGCCGCGTCGGATTCTTGCATGCAGTTGTCGAGATCCATCTGTGCATGTTGGATGTAAGGAACAACGGGAGATGGTTTCAGATTTTAGAATGGACTGTCACACAATGAATCGAGGAACAAGGCACCAACAGATTCTGCTGGCGAGAGAGAGACGGATGGAGGGATTGTGAGTACGGTACTATTTGAGACCAGCTACCTGGCCACCCTACCTGGTTGGCCACTTGAGAGCTAGAAGGTCAGGGCTTGATAATCATGACTGGTTATGATATACGAACAGAATACGACCTCCAACGAAGGTTCAGACCAAATTTTAGCCGAAAGTGATGGGTTGATCGAAAGTCACGGCATCGCGGATCGGAATCTGAGGCGTGGGGACATCAATTTCTTGCCATTGGACCGCTCGCCTCACTTGCCGTGGCCATTTCTCCATCATTTCTTCGTCAATCCACGACTTTGAGGGCTCGTTCTGATCCCCCGATGCTGGGCCTCTGTCTGTGATGCTACTGGATGGCAATGGCCCCCACTACTCTCCTTTACGCACTCAGGGAAGCATGACTGCTTTTTTGGGTCAGCCATGTCGGCCACCGTCGCGGTACACGATACCGCAATGCTATCGGTCTGGATCCTTATAGAGTACTTTTTACTATCCAATCTTTCATTCTGAGAGATATTTCGAGATTTTATCCATTTGCCTCTGATAGCTCTGCAGGCCATTATCTCAAACCACTCAATTTCGGTCTCACTAATAGTCAGATTTTTTGGAGGAGCTATCAGCATCTTGGAATAGACTTGGGTGCTCAGGTACATCCCAATACTTTCCATTAAGCAACCTGGATCTTAATTTGGACCATCTAGGTGTTTCTTCTACTTGTAGGACGCTCGTTCATTTCATGATCCCAATTTTGGGCTTTCACGTCGGTTGGAACCAGATTTTCAGACCTTTCGTATGCCTCATATATACACAACTGTGTGAGATAGTCAGTATGATCTCCCTCTATGATTTAGCGTGCAAGTTGCGGCCATTTGAGAGCTCAGGCCATTATTTAGCGGGGGTGGCCAACTACCCTGTTATTTGGCCATGTTGTACTTCCGCGCAAAAGAAATTCACTGTGAACTCAAATGTTGGGATATTTGGGATCTTAGGTTCTCCACGGTCTTGAATTCTTCTTAGGAAGCATGCCTTCGTTCTGATATAGTTGGGACTGGAATGACTGTCTGTAACGATGACAGATGAGGCACCAGCACTTAGGTGGCCAGGCACCTCTCAAATAGTAGGTGCCTTTGGACGTGGTGAAATATGGAGATGGATGATCCTCCGCAAGATTCGAAGGCATTCTGGTCGGCAAGGTGAAGGTAAGAGGCAAGCCGAGATGATGCAATCACGTCACGCCGTCACCGTGACTTCTCTTCACGTCCCCTGCCGTGTCTATGTCCATGATGCAAGGATCTTACCAAAGATCTAGATCTCACCTTTCATCGATTTGGCTGGTCCAATACGTACCCCCTCACGTTGCCTGCCGCGCGACGCCTGCTGCACAGCCTCGTCGTGGTGGAGCGCCCCCTCGCGGATGTCCTCACCGCAGCCACACTCTACACGCTCCATGGCCTCCCCCCCGCGCATGACGACCTTTCCTCATGCGCGCTCCTGCTCGCCGCGTGCCTGCGCCACCTCAAGACTGTCGGCGCGGAGGGCAAGGAGCAAGCGGACGTCACCGCAGCCGTAGGTGAACTGCTCGCGGCGCTGCGTGCGCGGCTTGCCAGCGCAGAGCCCATGCCCCATGCCCAACAGCCGCGACATCCGCGACAAGATGGTGCGGCTGTGGCTCAAGGGCGCGATGCTCGATGTGAATGAGTTTCTGCGTGGGAGGGGCCAGCCGTGGGACCGGCTGGAGGTATGGATGGCGCAGAGCAGGTTTATACCGAGTCCCAGTTGAGGAGGTCGCGATTCAATGAAAATCTGGATTCCACGGATGTCGACTTTTGGTGTAACGAAGCCAAGGTCTGAGGCCTGAGGCCCCGGGACTCCAGAAGGTCTGTGCATGAGGCTCAGCTGCCCAGTCATTGCCTCTCGCACAGCGGAGCATCCCACTGGATTCCCAAGTTACTTGGTTCATTCCTTTTTTTCCGCTATGTGGGCGGAGTTTAAAGTCTTATCTCCGCTGTGCCTGCCGAGGCGTGCCGTGCCGATTGAGATGCGGCTCGGATATTGCATCTCGTCGAGAATTCTGGATATGCTGTATAAATGTATAAATCATATACTCAACCGACTCCGGATGCCTTCCGAAGGTAGGCCGCCAACCTGTGCTTTTCCCCCACTCGCTCTCCGAATAAAAACATGGTGGATTTGAGATCCGAGCAGTCGGGCACCTCTCGGCATCTAACACATTTTGATTGTTTCTGTTTGCCTAGGCTCTGTTGCTTTACCCTGTTAATCTCCTGCCTTCATTCACTCACTCATTCATTCGTCACGGCTGTATCTCCCCCAGACCTGTATAACAATTGTAGCGCGCTTTGCGGCAGAGCCCACTAACTAAGTATTTAATTCAATGCTACATTGGAGAAAATTAGCCCTTACTTACTTCATGGACCCGCCGGTAAGGCTCCAACCATTTATTTTTTGTTTACACTCGGGCGTAAACTAAACGGAAACAGTGCGAAAACAGCTTAAAACAGCTTAAAACAGTTTATACACAGTATTTTTTAGAGGCTGTACATGCTATATTATGGCGGTCCAAGTGCACTTTTAATAATGCGCTATACACTTTCATGTTTTTCACTTTTGCGCTACTTATATCATGAAACTGACACCTTTGCGCTACTTATCGGAGTTAAAAAAGGACCGAATTATGTAGCGCGAAAAGTGCGATTCTGCGCTACATACATTCACCCGGTTAGATTTCGCGCTACTTTATTGACAGGTTTCTGATTGCGCTACTTGCAAGCTTTCGGCAATCTCGCAATATATACATAATCACTTTTTTTTAGCTCCAAGAAATCTTCCGCTAGATATATTTCGAAGATACACGGTAGCTATAAGGCCCAGTTCCATCCATTTTCCTACAGCTAAATGGTCACAGATTGTCACACGTCATGGGATAAGGCCCGATGGTCCGATCACTCAAACACCGAGCTCCGCACATTGTTTTCAGTCGTTGCCGCAACACCATCGCTCGCCGTTGACAGCGACGAACTCCAATGATCTCACCATCCTCTCTCATTCTGAGAGCAGGGCTTTCTTTAAATGTATCCTCTAGTCTATAATACCCGTTCTACACCTATGAATCACTTCAATGACTTCGTCAAACTCTGGGGAACGATGGGGCGGGAGAGGGCGGGAACGGCGGGGTAATGCCGACGAAGTGGCGACGATGCCAAGCGCCGGTACTTCGGAAAGATCCGGCGGACCGGGTCTAGACTTGAGTGACTGATGGTGACTTCCCAATTGAGCCCTGTATGTGGCGTTAGCTGTACAGGTAATTTTTGGCGGGGCACAGCTCTGAGCTAACTACCTGGGGATCCCGAACAGGGCCTAAGGCTAATGGCTATGATACAGCGCCCATGCTACTACAGCACGCAGTCCGCCTGTGGCCCTCGTGCATCGGTCCTCGCTTCCGAGGCTACGTACGATGCTGTAGCCATTACCGTGTATCTTGAAAATATATATACACAGTAGTGGAAGATTTCTTGGAGCCAAAAAAAAAAAAAGTGATTATGTATATGTTGCGAGATTGCCGAAAGTTTGTAAGTAGCGCAATCAGAAACCTGTCAATAAAGTAGCGCGAAATCTAACCGGGTGAATGTATGTAGCGCAGAATCGCACTTTTCGCGCTACATAATTCGGTCCTTTTTTAACTCCGATAAGTAGCGCAAAGGTGTCAGTTTCATGATATAAGTAGCGCAAAAGTGAAAAACATGAAAGTGTATAGCGCATTATTAAAAGTGCACTTGGACCGCCATACTATACAGGTTACTTACTGCAGACCATGATATTAGTAGCCCAAGAACCTCGCCTTAATCTATGTCTTGGCAAGCATTGCCTTCATGATCGTATCTGAAAAACTGGCCAATCCCGATCACGCCGCCAACCAGAGGAGTATCGTCATCAGATTCCGAGTCCACCATACAGAGATTGACGAGGAATGCAGCGGTGGATCCGGGACGCAGACGAGCAAACAATTTGATGTGTCGTGGAAGCTTGATGCGTGCAGATACAGAACTCACTGGCAATAACATTCCGATGTGCGGTGCTGTGTGCTTCGCCGTTAGCGGCATCAGTGACACTGGAGGAAGGTTGTTGATTTAGGTGGGGCTTTTCAATAGTGGCCTGGCTAAGGTCGTGTGAGGGGTGCGTCAACACCTTTGCGAGTGCGAGAGGAGAGACGTGTCGAGTCACAGATGTCACCAATTTATGTGCCAGGTGGCGCCAAGGATGAGTCAAGGTCTTGCGTAATTGCTCGCAATTGTTTCATGGCCATCGGAGGCCGACAGCAGGTTTTCATTGCAGCCCAGGCAGGCATAGGCGAAGCGAGCGGCGAGTGACAGCAGAACAAACAAGTAATTTGTTGATCCGGGCACCCGAGAATCACAAGATAGCCGCATTACGCGCCTAAGTTGAAGTTCCGTCCCTACCTAATCCTACCTCTCAAAAACATAACTGTTTACTGTTTACTTTTCCATTTATTTACCGTTTCCTGAGGTCCATAAACCAAATGGAAAAATAAACGGTTTTGACCATTTGCAAGTGTTTAAAAATGGAAAGGGTTGGAGCCTTAGGACCTGAGCTCTCCCAATTTTTGCAACAGGTCGGACCCAAGCCAAGCCGAGAGTACTCTAAATTGGGGCTAGCCACATGTAACATATTAGTATTGCCAAAGGACATGCAATCACTCTCAAGCCCAAATCTCGCTCTGTTGACACGTTGACCAGCTCGCATTGGGCCAGAAAGCCCTGACTGTGTCGGGCGCTCAGAGCTGTTCCAACACAAAGAGACAAATTCATATTGTCTCTAGAGTGTCTGTTGCCTTCCCACTAGGTTAAACTGAGTTGGCCCTTGGTTTTGGTTATATCTCATTGGAGGCAGGTTAAAGACTGTCACAGCTGATTATAACCACACATCCTGTTAAATTTCGATGGACCTGAATCTCAGTGGGATGCAGGTCTGAGCAGACTGAGCTGTCAGTATAATATACTCAGTCGATTCCAGATCAATCCAGGTTCCAAGGATTTTACCAGATTGAGCTACCAGATACCGCTGCATGTTGAATTTCTTGGGGCTTGTATACCATCAGCCAGAGCGAGCACTACCCGATGAAATTGAATGTTCTAGGAAAGCCTTAAGTGAACAAAGGAATTGGAACTCAATTGGGTGCAACATCTTTGCTTGGGGTAATTCATCGGTGAGTATCCCTACCTATGTATGGGCATTAACTCCAGAGCCGGGTGGAATAATTGAAAAGGGTTAAAGCAGAGTTTTGGTTGAATTCTTCTCTTGTTTGAACGGAAGTTTTGGCAACCACTTTGGGGGAGATCACTCGAGATTGAAGGTTTGTTTGAGACACAACTTAATATCAAGAAATACATGCCCTAGGCATGTCAGTTGAACCCCAAATACACTTTATAATATTAGACCAATCACCTCCTGTTGGATTTGGCAAGAAAGTAAATGAAAATAAAATCGCACATGATGGGACTCGAACTCATGCGTAAAATCGCCATATTTGGCTCTGCTTGGCCGTGGGAAAGCTACATTTTGGCGGACGCTCTGCACCACTGTTAGGGCACTTCAGGACCCACTACCTAAAGTTAGTGGGCATAACCTGCCAATACATAACAAGACCGTCAAGGTGGCCCGAGATCAGGCTCCAGATGAGATTGGAACGGAATTACCCACTCTTCCGTTACTGCTTGCCTCTGCGCGGCGCCTTCAACAAGTGAGGTACGAGCTTCGTGTTGAAGCGTCTGTCTACGAGAGACTACGCGGCGCCCGTCCCTTGGCCCAGAAGATCTCATTCAAGAGTTAGCGCGAATGCTTTTCATTCCGGGTACGTTTTTGACAAAGTCTCAGTAGCCTCATGTTTATCGCTCGGATTTCCGTTTAAATCTAGACTAGAGTACTATACAATCCGTGGTCTGAAGCAATGCCACGACGCGTTTGATAGCATATCTTCCAAGCTAGAGCAAGTCTACGCTCTAAGTAGCGGATCCCAAGCCGACCCTGTGGCTGCCGACAAGCTTGCCGGCGCAATAATTGCTATCTATGGACGCATGAGCTTTAATTCACTCCTGAGAACTCTGAATGCGTATCTTTGCCGAAACTGGTATCCAACTTCGGCTTGACACCAACCGAGAACTAACGTTTCTTGTAGGATTCGTCACAAAAGCTATATCGCTTTTACACAGTGCCACCGCCCGGTCAATCGTGATGTCCGTCCTGAGCCACGTTACTCACATCAGCGACGTCGATATACTAACGGAGATTTCACGTTTCACATCCACAATACTCGACTGCGTTGAAGCCCATCTAGACGACCTCCAATATGTGGAAAGGGCCGTCTGCGTCCTCACACACTGCACCGCCATGGTCTTGGAGAATGCTGACCGCGATCCCGACTTCGCGGAGCAGATTTCCATGCCTCGTATCATTTGTTTTTCCATGAGTGTTGTCCGTCTTCCAACTGCCACCTCCCTCAGCTTCGACCACTTCTCCATCCTCTGCTCAGCGACGGCAAGATATTACCCTGCCATTTTCCAGTCAATTCCGGACTCTGTCGATTTCATTGTGGCTTGTACTCGGGCGCAGAAGCTCTGGATTCGAAACGCCGCCCTACGCTCCCTCATGGGGCTGTACGATCAAGAGAGTACCCCAGATGTTCCACAAGAGATCGCGTGCCAACCGGAGCGTGTTCATGAGGCTCTGAAACAGTATGGTCCGGACAGTTCGCACAAAATGAAGCAAAAGAAAGACAGACTCGACTTGGCGAATCTCTTAGGCACCTTCGCGGATAATCCCAGTCGCTCTCTTTCTGACTTTGGACTCGCGCTCGTAGAACTGATTTTGCGCAACGAACCTCTTGTACGTAACCACTTCTCTGAGGACCCGACCGAGGAGAGCATGTATTTGACCCGTGATCTGGGGGGAACTCGGTTTTTCGACGTTTTTTCGGCTGTGCGGAGAAGCTGTCGGGAGCAGTGAACCCGGATCCCTGACTGGCGCAGCAGCCCACATTCTCCACCTGGAGTTCCTTCTTTCCAGCGAGCAGATGGACGAAGCGTATAAAGCTGCGCGCTCATGTATCAAGCGACACCCTTCCGTCGCATTCTTCTACTATGTCGTGGCGACCTGCGGCAACCCGAGCACGTCCGCTCTCTTTGCGGAGAAGGGGCTTCTTGAATGCTCCGATCTGACCAACTTCCTGCGAGATGAACTCCTCTACTGCACCGCACTCTCCTCAGACCTCGTTATCGCAGACATGTTGACAGGAACGCCGACGAAAATTCACTGGCAGGAGGTCGGCGCCTTGATGAAGAAAGCTTCGACTAGCGCGATTTCCTTCGTCAACAATGCGCCACTGGATCATGTCAAGACCCCCACGATGATTGCGCTTACCATCCATCTCAACGTCCTCATGAGAGGTCATACCTTCAGCGACGACTTCAAGGAACTCCAGGTAAGCGGTTTGTTACTAGTTTCCAGTTCTGGTTTTGCTCACTATCGTACACAGAATGGGAAAGACAAACTCTCCCTCGCATGCGACATCGCACGATCTCAACCCGGCGGGTTCAACCCCGCTAAGCAATGCCTCGCCCTCGACACAATATCTTCCCGCATGCCCATCGCATGGCAAGCTTGGAAACCCATCGTCTCTCGTCACTCTAGCAGCGATCACTCTAATACTAATAATACCGACCCGACCGTCGATGTCGCTGCCTGGCTGGAGAAGCTTGACACCAGCGACCCCGTATCGAAATTCCTCGAGATCCGCGGTTTGAATCCCGATACCGACAGATACGGGCCAGCGAAATTGCATTTTTGCTCCGCGTGCAATATGCCGAGCGCCGTACTCAGGCAATGTTCTCGTTGCCAGAAAACTAGGTATGTTCTGTTTATCATATCCCGCTCTTTCGTCTCGAGGGCTGACGCTCCCGACGACAGATATTGCGACTCGGAATGCTAGCGTACGCATTGGAAGGTTCATCGTAGCGCATGTAATCTCAAGCAGTAACGTCCCGATTGATAAAAGTAAACCTCGAGGCTCGAGAGTCGACTGGAACACTGCACGGTACTGTTCTCAACGTGTGATTCCGACGCGATCTCGTCACACCCGTTCAACGCGTCAAGATATTTTTTCAGGCTTCAGCCCAGCGTTCTCTCCAGTATTTTTGTTTCATACTTTTCTTCGGTGAATTTCGTTCACGTACAGCAAAACGCTCAGGTGACAGTCCAACCCTCGCCTTTTCAACCATACGGCCATCTGACGGCCATCGTTGTTCAACTGCGGCGCATGATCATCAATATCACACGCGTGTGTCCACTGTCGTCACAGGCTAATACATTCCTTGACCTTGACCCACTGCTACGCTTCCCCCTTCCTCTCATCCTTGACCCGCTCATGAACCCTGTGGACGATCTCCCTGGTGTACCAGGGGCTATAGCCCTGCCATTGGACCCGCCCGGCCTGAAGCCCAGTGACGGAACTCTTCGCAAATTTCGTGACCGGGGCCTCTACATCTTTGCAGTCTGTCTCACGTTCGGGCTGGTATTGTTCTGGGAGCACCCGCCGACCGCTAGAAGGCCCATTGACGAATTGGCCCACGGGGCGGGTAGTCTTGCGGATGATCCGCGGCTTGAGGTGATGTCTACAGTTTTGCTCGCGCAGATGGCGCTAAACTGGTATTTCCAAGCTGTATCAGACACCTGAGGACGCTGAATACTGTGCAGAATGGACGCTAGAAGCGAACTTCCAGTCAGAGATAAGTTGGCGCCTCGCCTCCGCGGCGTTCGAGCTACCTACTGCGGCGGATCTGGTCTTTTTTATTTCCCGGGGTCCCGTGTCCGGCCACATAAATATTGTGGCAAAGCTGCCCCCCCGTTCCACGGGGCCAATCCTAGTAGACGTCACAGCGCAATACCACCACGACGTGGATCTCAAGCGCACCAGATTATGTCGGATGGGAGGCGCAAAGGAACATGGGGTCCTCGTATGGGTCTGTAATTTTTGTTCAAATGGGGATTAAGCTGAGGACTCTCTATCCTGTGACAGGCTCAACCACGGCATCCACATGCCGACCCTAACGAGGACGTGCGCGTCAACATAACTGTTGCATTGCCGACCTCCGTGCTCCACTACGGGGATTTCACGACTGATTTACCACTGTTCGCACATAGCATCGACGATTTTTTTGATTTGTGGAATCCAAACGAGTTTGAAGCCATTCGGCTGAAGACATCCAATGCAGACATCAACCACGGTGTAGGGCGTCCCCCCGCGTTGTTACTCATTTGCTCAAGCATATTCAGGAGATAATCGCGCGCGCATTGTTTATCCAAACTAGCAATGCCATGGTTGAGGGCTTCTTCGGCGGTGTAGAACTCAGCGTGGAAACCACCAACGCACCTATCCGCGTTGTCGCGTGGATGTGGGGGAAAACCGACGCTGCCGAGTCGCAAGTGCAGCTTAAAACCTCAAACGGGTGCGTCTCGACTCTCATAATGATTACAACTGGTACCATGATGTCTTCATTCATAATCTACCTGCAGTCCAATCAATGTCCAAATGCTCATCGTCCCGAAATACAAGGATAACATATTCAGGATCATGGCGCAGACCTCCGGCGCGTCCCTTAACCTCGAGATCGCGCAGGGCGGCGACACGAGGCTCTTTCTCGACGCATCGACCTCCTTTGAACCTGTAACGGTATCCTTGGCTTCTAGATATGAGGGTACGTACGACTTGCAGACGACATCTGCGCAGGTGCAGGTAGACCTCGATATGGACGCCCATGATCCAACCGGCCATGGGAGGCATCGGACGGTGAAGAAGACCAGTGAGGGTGAACATGCGCAGGGCTCGATATATTGGAGCGGCGACGACGAGACCACCCCGGGATTGCAGTGGGGATCTGTAAAAGTTACAACGTCTCAATCACCTATCAAGATGCATTTCCCGTATTAATATTGACCCGTCTGTTTTCGAGATATTGAAGTTCAGCCGGTGACTGAAAATAAAATCCACGACAGCACTTATTGACCATCTTGCATTCCTTCAGATGTTTTCTAAACTCAAGCTGAATGTTTACGTGACAAGGATATTAAATCTGGACATGAAACGAGCTTCAGGCTTCCGATCCGAGTCCTTCGATATTAGTTCTTCACACGTCAAAATCCCGGGATCTGCCGACTCATCTTCAGCGCTGACCACCATGGCTGTAGAATTCGCCACAATGCCTCTGGATACTCAGCTGGAAGTCCTTGGATGGCTCCCCGATTTTCCCTCCCTTCACTCCTGCCTCTTGCTCAATCGGACCTTCTCCCAGTTATTTACCGCCCATCGTCCATATTTGACGAAATCAGTAGCCCAGAATCACTTCGGCGATCTGCTCGAGGACGCCTTGATCCTGGCGAACACACAGTCGAAGCGTCGCTACTCTGGACCCAAGAATCGCAGCTATAAATCGGGTTTTATTCAGAAGCTTATGAACAACGAGGCCGTTCTTGAGCAGGTGCAGTCCATTGTTTTCGATTTCTTGATCAACAAGAACGCCAGGTGGGCGTTGTAAACAAATAGGTGTATCTTCGTTAACGATTTGTTCTCTGTAGGCGATCGAAGTGGAGCAAGGAAACCCGAAGGTATGCTCGATGTAAATCTCCCATGTATTGACTAAGCTCGCGCTGCCACAGGCCCACCCAACCCGAGCTCCTGCGATTCAAGCGCGCGGCCTATAGATTTTGGACATTTTCAACTGTAGAAAGGAGCAAAAGATCGTTCGCATATTTCTGTTTTTCTTTTGCCCGCAGATGTCCTTATGCGGCTGCATCCAGCTGGTTCCTGTCTCTGTTCCCCGTAGTCGAGCTCTCGGAAATAGCGAACTTCTATTTCGGAGTCGACGCATGGGTGTCCGAAATGTACAGTCCGGAGGCCTTATGCTTTGAAAGTGAACACGAGGGTACGTGCTTGGTGTAGTACAAGAAGGAATAATATCTGAAACATCGTTCAAGCCGACCGCTACTCTGCTGTACTCTCTAGCGGCCTAGGACGTCTCGCCTGGCTGTGGGAGCTCTTTATGGAAATGATCCATAATCCCGAGGACGAATACGCGTTCGAAATATTCGAGGAGTCGATCGGAGGTTCCGGGGACGGCGATGGCGAAGGATTTTTCACATACGCCTTCCACGACTGCTGGAGTTACCGGCACATTAATATCAAGGAGATTCAGCCCATCCTGGACCAGGGCCATGAAAAGCTCAAAGAGATACTTCACGGAGTGAATGAGGGTGCGACGGTCGCCGATAAGGACGTTGTCGAGGTTCGTTTCACCCTCCAATGCGCAGCCGGTACGTTCACTTACAAATTGAGCAGAAGTGACTTGCGTATTCTTCCGCGTAGTATACGGTAGATTCGATCGCCGAAGACAACACTTTCACTACCATATACATAATTTCTTTACACCAACAACGGTTTCAAGCAACGGGCTGCGAAGTTTATTTTATTTCATCGTAGTGGCAGGTCGCAGGCGCCCCCATTTATAATTCAAACCCGCTGATAGATACCCACGCTACATTCAGGAGATATCGTCTATTGGGGTGAAAAAGGCACTGTAAAATGAATTAGAGAACTCGTGGAAGGAATCAAGATGACGAACAGGTCTGCCTCAAATATAATTATGGTCCTCGGGTCCAATATGAATCGACATCCCGTCTGCCGCAAGCTGTCGCAGGGCAGCACACATGTCTTCGTCAGGAGGTCGAACTCCTTCGCCGTACATTTCATGCATATAACTCCATTCAACCTGCACAGATTCGATGTGTTGACGGCGGACTGAGAATACGGTGATTAGTTTCTGGTACCACGCCCTCGATGGGCAAAAGGTCCGCAAAGAGATCCGGGAGAGATGTGGTACCAAGCGCGGGGAATCGGTGAGAATAGCAATGAAATGGTCGGCGGAATGGTCCGCAGGTTGAATTAGCTCCACTTGCGTAAGTTGGGGGAGCATAGCAAGGCATTCCCCTATTTCGTTCAAAGGGAAAGCCAATATACGCGCATCGCAACCCAACACGATTTTTTGCAGCGGAGGCGAACATCGCTTCAAAAATCGGAGGAGATCTTCGAATTTCAAGGTGCGCGAAGGAAAGTAGAGAGTTTGCAGACGAGGGGTCGAAATATGGTCTAAAATACGCTCCATGCCGCAGGAATAGCGGTGTCCGAACTGGAGGTGGTTCATGTGTGGAAGTACGAGTACTTCGGCCACATCGTTGAGTTCGTAGACCATACCATTAAAGGTGCATACAGCAAGATTTGGGGAGAGACGCAACATGCACATTACTGCATCAGTGGTGAAGCGGGATTCACGTATGCCGACTATGGTCAAAATATCCAAAGTTTGCAGGAAGGGGAATGGCCCCACGGCTGTTAGAAGGCGAATTTCGTCATCATTGCGGTAGCGTATCGTTAGGTCCTGCAACCTTTCTGTGTGCTCTCCGACGACTGCAGCAATGTCGGCGGTAAGATTTTTCGGAAGGGAGATAGACAGAGCGCGACTGCCTGCTCGTGTAAGCCAAGCGTCCAATAGGCTCGCCAGGTCGACTAGAGGTTTGTCCACATGAATGGCAGCCCAAAGCGCTGGCGTGGAGAGCGCAATATCCACCCAAGCATTGCAGATATTCAGGAACAGCAGGGGAGCATCGCTCGCCTGAGGCCCTGGGCGGGCGGGAAGACTTTGCATGAAGATCTCGGAGGAAACTTCGAGCGGCAATCGTGCCATTGGATCGCGGATGGTGTTGAGTTGGCGCTGGGTAGCACTTCTACTGCTTTCCAGGTGTTTCAGCACCTCTTTCTGCCGATCGATTTCCGTTGAGAGGTTGTCGATGCGCAGTTCCAGTTCTTTGACGGACATGAATGGGTACTCGCGAGATGGAAATCCTGTAGGTATTATTTCATTGGCATGGCCGGTGGGATCGATGGCGGGTTATCTTACACGTTTATGAAGCGATGAAGGTTGGAAATGCTCTAGAGAGTTGAGAGCTCTCCAGAGTGTGTGCCAGTCTGCCGGACAGTGTCAGAATCTGAAGAGGATGTTTGAGTGAGTTTCTCACTCGAAGTCTAAGTTGTGTGCTATCAAGCGAATCAGAGGTGGTTGCTCCCTCGCAACCTCCAGGAAATAGCTCAGTGTCAATGGGAATCGGCTAAGCTTATGTAACGCGGCCGGATTTGGAAATTGGCCGGAATGACTTCGAGACAGAGAGACGAAGAAAGACGATTCGCAAAGAAGCTAAGTACATTGAAGGTACGACGATGCCATTATTCAGTGAATGGGAAAGCTGCGGGGCTTTTGAACCCATTCGCACCAACCGCGCGCACCCCCAACTGCGCATTATCCTTCGAAAGGAGGATCGTCGCGGACGCCACTTTCCCGACAGGCACCACATGCGTCCAGAACGGATCCTCACTCGCGCGCCAGAGGACCTCGTACCCTGCCGCCGCAGGGTCCCCCGTCCACTTGAGCGTCGAGTTGTTCGTCAGAACGCTCGTGTCCATCGTCAGCCCCTTGGGCGTCCCGGGCGCCTGCGCGAGCGACCACAGCGCGACGCCGTTCACGCGCGCGACACGCGCATTGAACTCAAAGTCGCAGAACTGGGCCAGATCGCCGAACTGCACGCCGTTGACGACGCGCACGTCCTGGTGCTGGTGCGCGAAGTTCTCGTGCGGCTCCGTGAAGCGCACGGCAGGGTAGCCGCGGGCAATGAACGGCTCGTGGTCCCCGCCGCGAAGGAAGCGGTCGGGTCGGTACACCATCTGCACTGAGGGGCCGGTCAGCTGGGGAAGGGACGTCATTGCAGGGGTAAATATACCATTCATCTGGGTCACGGCATTGGAGGCAACCTCCACAATGAAGCGGCCGAGCTGCCGGATGGGCGAGTCGTTCTCCGCGCCGATGTTCACGCGCGAGGTGATCTCGGAGAGGGTTTCCGATGAGGGGATGCCTTGCGTAAACATCCGGATATTGAAGGGATCCGTCGTATTGTCGTCTGCGGTGGAGCTGCCGACAATGTCGTTCTGTATTGGGTTTAGCACGACGGCGTGAATATAGGAGAGAAAGGCTCACATTTAGCATGCCCTGGACGTCGGCGCTGGCATTCGCCAGCCCCGCCGCCATGAAGGTCGAGCCGAAGAGACCCTGTTCCTCGCCAGCGACGGCTGCAAACATGATAGTCGCCGCCGGGCTATGCGTGGCCATTACTCGCGCGAGCTCCATCGCGACGGCGACACCGGATGCATCGTCGTCTGCGCTAGGTCTCAATACCGCTCGGTTACATGGAATTTGACGCTGACCTGCCCCCGGCGCGTCGTCTACGAAATTTGTGACGCTTGAAACGCGCGAGTCATAATGCCCTGAGACGACATATATGCGGTTTGGATCCGTCGAGCCCTTGAGCGTCGCGACCACGTTGCTGATCACCGTGTTCCGGGTTATACTTCCCGAAGGCGTCTGGATGTAGTTTGGTACCTATGGTGGAAATCAGAACCCGGGCTTGAAGATGCCGAGGGGGACGTATGTACCGCGACGGTCATGCGCCCTCCAGAAGTTGCGGCGAAGGTCCGCATCTCAGCCGCAATCCAGTCGCGGGCGGCGCCGATGCCGCGCAACGGGTCGGTCTGGTTAGACATGGTGTTACGAGTGCCGAAGGAAACGAGCTTCGTTATAATGGCTTCGATCCGGGCTGGGTCGATCTGTGCCATCATTGCTGTGAGCTCAGCGTCGGGCTGCTGCGGCACCAGCGCGGCACCAGGACCGGGGGGCCAAGCAGACGCCGCATCCAGGAAACTTTCATATGTAGCGAGCTGAGCTAAGGCTGCAGCTCGATAAGCGCAGGAAGGGACATTGGCAAGGCCACATACCTGTTACTGATAGCAGCCCAAGCAGAAGGATACTTTGGAGGAGATGCATTCAGGATGGAGCGAAGTGGCATCTGTGGATGCCCTTGATATAGGTACGGCCATGAATTTCGCCGGCAGGATTCAGACCAGTTCCATGTGGTGCTCTGCCACTAGAAAGAATATTGTTCCAGAAGAAGTCGCCACGAGGCGCAACAACTGACAGGGGCGAGATATACATAGCTCTGAGATATTTTGGGGGACTGCGGAGTGCGGGTATGCGCTACTAGTAAGCACCAGTAGTGAGCACCACCCGAGGGCTACCATAGCCAAGCTAGCGCTACTCGCATCGATCTTTTCTCAAGGCGCTGGATAACCGGATGCTACGAGGGAAAAACCAGTTATTGCCGTCACAGTAAGCCTTTGCTCCAGGCGGCTGAATGGGCTAGAACTTGTACTTTTGAAGGAAGACGAGGTATAAAAAGTGTGGCAAGAGGAGAGGTGTTTGTGTTTGTGTACGGCGGACAGCCGCTGACAAAGCACGCTCTCGGATCAGCCGACGGCACAACCAGTTGAGCCTTGGTTGAACGTAGCACGCTTGCTATCAGCCTCGGCTGCTTCGCCGATGGAACCTACTGGCATCGTTTGAAAATGGAACCAAAATTTCCGCCAAAACTTGGCCTCTCGTGGGTCCTACTGTAGCTGGGAAAGTCTTGTTCGTTGGTTTCTCTTACGAGAGAGATTCTTCAATCAGATCAGTCCAGTGGAAGTCTTTGAAATATTCTCGGCACTGTCATGGGGCTTCGGCTGGGAACGTCGCTCCGACTATGACCGATTATAAGTGCCGTGTGCTTGAAGTGGGTTCCAGGGAGCTGCCGGACTGTTCGGACAAAAGTTCCTCTTATGCTGCCTTTCGGACATGATGGGCTCTTGGATTTACAGCTTGCAGCACGGCCGGGACCCGAAGTCGAATTACTGCCAAAAAGCGACGGTGCCCTGCGGCGAAACCACCCTGAACTGGGGCTTATTATCATTTACAAAGTACGCGGACTGATGCGCGGAGCTGATGGGATGGCAATCTAACGACCTTACTTGTTCCAATAAGTCAAGTCGTGCAGAAAATCGGCTAAACAAGAAGAAAACCTATGCAACCCCTTCGGTTACAGTCAGAATGCATATACCGTCATTTCACTCTCCTAAACACAGAAATAAAATTGTAAGAACGCAGCCCAGAAACCGTAAGACGAATCACAAACCAACTCGTCCACCCCAATGAGCTGATCTTCGCCAATCATAAATGCAACGTGTGCGTTCGGCACCGGCCGCGTGATGAGTCGGTACGGGAGGCAGGTGGTCACCGCGTTCTTGAACATGCTGCCGTCGGAAATTGTGCTTGGTTCTCCGCACACCTGAGAGTCTGACTCCGGATTGACGCCCGGGTGCGATGCGCTCATGCCGAAATCCACGATTTGGATCAGATTTGGAGCTGCTGGGGTCTGAGGGAGGACGACGCGTTCGCCGTGCACGCATCTGCACCGACATCTGTCAGCGTTCCTGCGCGTGCGTGTGAACGAGCCTACGAACCGGAACCCTCCCTGATCTATCCCAGGCAACATACGCGAGTGCTGTGGACCCCAATCATCCCAGGGAACGACCTCATCCCGCCTTGTTAGCTGCGCCCGGAGATACCGGTGCGGAATAAACAGCGAGTACACGTCTTCTGAGTATTCCAACGAAAGGACACATAGTCGGCTTTCGTTTGATTTTGAGAACGGCTTTCCAGCTGCTGGCGCGGCCCGGAAAGGGTTGCGGTAGGCGATGAGATGTGCAATTGTCTCGTCTTCGATAACCTCCGGTAGCTTGAGAACGGCTGACAGGGTAGGAGCGTTACTTTCTCTCCCTTCGAAGCCCCAGAGCTCGATTTGGCCCGAGCCGATCGAATGTGCGAGAAGAAATGCGCGCGGCGAGAGGAGGCTCAAACCAATATTGTATGAAGCATATGTGTTCGCAATATCCTGTTTAGCGTCGTGAATAACGACAGCGCGATGCAGATGCAATTCCATACCGCGATTATGATGCCCTCCCGCCAGTTGAGCAAGACAATTCGGCCGGAGTAACCGTAGAATAGGCTGAAGACATCGTCCGCAAGTGCGACCGAGAGATCGAGTAGGACCTCGTCGAGCGGAAACGACAACGACATGACAGGAACAGCGGCGAGGGGGTGTGATTTCAGCGATGAGAGTGTGCGATAGTCCACGTCGACACAGTTGTTTTCGGAGTTTTCAGATACAAATGCAACAAGGTCCTGGGTAGGATCGATGACAAAGTCTCGCGGGTCCATGCCGGGATCACCCGGGGACGACGTCGTTTTCACTGTAGGATCCCGAACGGAAGGAAGCGAGACGGTGGTAAACGACCCGAGCTCGATGTCCCGTTGCGCAAAAACGCCATCGACGAGATCACATGCGCTAGAGGACAGATCTATCGGGATGACGGTGATCGAAGTCCAATTTAACGTGAGCCATGCACGGCGGCGTTCATATAGCGCTTCTAGCTTCTTGATGGCTGGTGAGTTGCCAGAATCACCAACGATCATCCCGTCTGCCCATAGCTCGATCGCGTACTGGAGCTCGGCTGAGCTGTCGATGGTTTCCTTCCAGAGGCGACAGACCTTTACAAGCTGCGATTATTAATAGGGCTGCCACCCGTGCCCGTGACGGCCACGGCCGTGGAATCGACGGTGTTTCCACGGCACGGGCCGTGCTTTTCACGGCCGTGGGGAGAAGTTCAAAAGTCCTGACGGGACGGCACGGGCCACGGCACGGCCGTTAACGGTACAACGGGTCTGGACGGCAGGGGAAAAACTGTTTAAGCACTATATACGACATGTAAAAATTAGCCCAGAATCTCGCGAATGGCTGTGCGAGCGAGGCGAAGACGTTGCTTGACGAACATCAAAGTCCTGATCGTATCCGGCTTCAAGCTGGCGCGTCGGAGGGAAATTGTGTCGCGACCACCGGAAAAAATGCGCTCCACCGCAACGGCGGACCCTGGAAAGGTAAAAGTGAGATTTGTATGCGGTTTGGGACAGTTAACGAACCGGGGATCGTCATCATATCGCGCGCAAGACAGAAGAGGTTGGGGAATTGAGCTTTGCGAGCGACCCACCACTGCACAGGGTCACAGTTGGCGAAGTCTTCGCGTGGACAATTGTAGTAATCCCGGAGTTCATCGCCGACGTTATGCCGTTGGACTCGGTACCTGGAAACGAAGTCCTTTTGTGGCGACGCATCGGAAGAAGCTGCCGGAATCGGAGCGGGAGGACGACGTGAAGTCTTCTTGACGTCGTAGAACATGTAGATGGGATTTTTAAACTGCTACCAAAGGAATGAATAAAAGCGAAAAACAACGATCAAAGCAATGATAGACGTACCGTGGCCTTTGGAGCGTCACCTTCGTCCTCGACCTCAACGGCGGTGGCACGCATGGCTTTCTTGGCGGGTGGGGCGCTCGCAGACTCAGTGGCCTGCTTGCGCTTCCCCCCGGAACCGCTGGTACGCGTTTGCGGCTTCGAGACGGCACACCGCCACGGGCGGGAACCGTTTTTGAGGGAAGGAGGTCAGCAATCTGTCAAAGGTGAGCACAGGGACAATATGGAAAGAAAAGCGCTCACTTCATCGTTGTCAACTCCTTGCTCGTCCTCGCTGTCTGAATCCTCGGAGTCAGACGCATCCTTCAAGTCGGGCATTGCGAAGTCCTCGTCTTCCTCCTCGCTAATGGACTCGGGAACAGCTTTGACTCGAGTAGACGTAGTGCGAGTGGCACGAGGTGCGCGCCTGACTGGAGCATGCCCGTCCTTGTCCTCCTGCTCGACCAGAAGGCTCGCAGCGAGCTTGTCTGTGCGTCTCTTGCGTCTGTGCGTCTCTTGCGATCGCCGCGACGCGGAGGGACTACAAAGGCACAGAATATCAGCGGGTAGTCTGTAGCGTGAGTGAGGGCAAGCAAACCAATGACGGCCGGCAGGGCCTTCTCATCGGATTCAGATTCGTAGAAGTCGATCTGAGATGCATCGAGGAGATTACCGGCGCTGTCGCGTGCACACTGGTCAGACATACTGCACCAGGAAGGGAGAATGAAGGTCATAAAAAAGCCCAGCACATTTTATACGCGTAGTCGCGCCACAAAACACCCGGAATTGTAATGAATATTAACCAAAGTCCGCTGCGGAATGGACCGGAACAAGATAGTATTGGTTTTGAAGCTGGAGCACAAGGTAAGGGCGCGGCGAGCGGTGTAATTTCATTGATATTCCCGTTTGAGTAGCAGGGTTTTGCAGCGGGATAGAATACGGCCTGAGGTAGACACTAGAAGCCAATAATTGAAGCCAATATCCCACCGAGAGGCCAGCGCAAACACGTCAGGAATAAGCTGGCGTTGTGGAGGTCATAAAGAGAGCCGAGTTCGTACAAACAAGGTACAAACAGGGACGGATCCAAAACGGATCTGATCTCCGCGCTGTTTCGGGAAGGCGGTACATTATGATCAAGCGCGTCTGACGCGGGACTTGGTCTGTGGGTTGTTTTCGGGAGATTTGGGGTGATTTTAGATGACCCGTGGCGGCCGTGACGGCCGTGTTTTCAACGGCTTTCACGGCTCTCACCCGTGCCGTGACCGTGCCGTGGGACGAGTGAGAAAATGGCTAACGGAACGGGCACGGCACCCGTGGCACGGGTGCCGTGAACCCGTGGACACGGCAACGGGCGGCAGCCCTAGCGATTAATCATTTCCGGGAGCCTCGAGGACAGCGAAGACTCACTGAAGAGCAGGATTGAATGAGCGTTTTGCCATCCAGATGGTTGAGTATCTCCAAAATGATGTCCTGCGGTAGATTACCCAGGCAGAGACTCAGAGTCGAGGCATAGATTCAGGATGGCCGTTTGCGACGAGTCCATACTAGATTACTAATATTATTGATGTCCGAAGCTACCGAACAACGTCAGGGAGTTCAAAATGATTGGATCAGAGTAATAGCAGATGCTGAACTGGGAACATGCTCTGTGCTCTCTCCGCCTAGACTCGTTACCAGCCTGCCTATGAGTGGCAAGAAATGAGGCAAGCTTTTTGCCGTATGCAGACTGGTACAACTCGGGCCAAACTATCCACGCGCGCGAGGAGTTTGAATCTTTTGATGGCTTCCGTTTTGGCTTCAAGTTTGCTGTCTAAATTAGCGGAAAAAATGGAGGATGGATGAAACTCTAATCTGGGAACATCTGTCTATTCAGAATCTCCCTTGAGACTCTCCAAACCGTAGAAATTGCAAGTGTGTTTACAACCGGAATGACTTGATAATTGAACATTAAGTTGATGGCCGCGATCGGCCCCACCCAAAATTTCGAACTCCTCCCGCACCTGAATTGGAAATCCCGACTTGTACCAGTCTGCCTACAGCGCTCGCCACATTGTTGCAGGTTGTAGGCAGATTGGTTACGAGTCTACTCTCCGCCTCTGCACAACGCTGTAGGACCAGTGAGGACCACGGATACCTTCTTTCACCCTGAAAGTTTACCTGAGATGCAGGCCCTGTTTCGGCCGGGTCGCCGAAACAAGTTTCAGGCGGCCCGAGAACGTGAAAGCGGCCGTTTGGGCACGGCTGATGTTTATTTCGACCGAAATGATGCCCGAAACTCATTGTTTTGTAGCTGGGAAATCAGCTCTAATCAGTGTCAGTTTCAGGCAGCCTCAAAACAACGGACGTCGACTCCACATCTGGAATTTCCCCGGACCCGACAGGCTTGCCGGACTGCTGCAAGGAAGCCCGCATGTCCGCCGTCGGGGGGTCGCTGCCGTAATCGCATTCGACCGCCACGCCGAGTTGTTTGCGGCGGACGAGGAGCACGTCGAGCAGGGTCTGGTATCACGCCGGCAATGGGACCACCCCACGCAACGTGATGCTAGCCAGCTGCGGCACCGAATGCGGAGACACAGCGAGCAGTGCGATGAGTTGGGTGGGGGCGTCGCCGGAAGGCAGGTCTATCTGCGTGAGGGTGGGAAGGAGCGACAGGCATTCCTCGAGCTCGTCCCAATCGTTGCTCCACCACAGGACGAGTTTCTGCAGCGGCGGCGGCGGCGAATAGCGTTTCAGGAATTGCAGCAAATGCACGAGACCCGGGTTGTATAAGGACAGGAGGAGGGTTTGCAGACGCGACGTCAACATGTGAGAGAAAATGGATTGTTGCAGCCGGTGTCGGGGGATCCGAACGAGATGCTGCAGGGGCGGAAGGAGGAACAGTTCCCCGTTTGGATGGTCGTAATTTTGGTAGCACATCAGCCAGGGTGCGGTCGACGAGATTCGGGACGGCGCACAACATAGCCATCGTCGAGGCAGTGCTCGAGGTGTATTCATGTAAGCCTATATATCATTGTCAAGGTTTCAAGATGGAGAATGGCCCAACGGCTGTCATGCAGCCATCGCCGTGGGATGTCTTCAAGGCCTGCAGCTGGTCTGCGTATCGTCCAATGACAGCAGCGATTTCAATGGTAAACCGTTTGGAAGGGAGACGGACAAGGCATGAGTACTTGAGTACCTGTTCGTTTGAGCCAAGCAAACCGTGACAGAAGATTGGCGAGGTTAATCACGGGGCTGTCCGCGTGAATCTCAGACCAGAGCCGAGAGGTGGTAAACGCAATATTCGTCCACTAACGGCAGATCTTGAGGAAGAGTGGAGGGATAAGATGGCCTCCAGGCTTGGGATGGGTGGGCATACATTCTACAAATATTTCGGAGGAAATGTCGAATGGCAACCGTGTTATGGGATCGAGGATAGCGTTGAGCTGCAGCTGGAGAGCGCTTTTCCTGGCCTCAAGCTGCTTCAGCACCTCTTTTTGCTGATTTATGTCGGCTGCGAGTAGTGAGATGCGCCCGTGTAGCTCCTGGATGAGATGGGTGCTCGCAACGATGGAAATCCTGATGTGATGTGGCTGAGAGTCAGACTGAGGCGACCTGAATCTGAGATCATTATGGCGTGGATTAAGGTCGTCAGGGCCCAAGCAATCCACTGCTTCTCGCTCGCTGTCGATGAGGCAGGGGAGTCATAGTTCGATTGGTCTAATTAGATCTCATCAAAATCGGACCTCCGGGCTGATTTCTGGTGATCTCCGGCCAATATCACCGGCTTTCCTTGCCGTTGAGATCCTGCCGTCGATGCCGTGTAAGTCGAAAACACGAAGAAGTACTCTCGCCCCGAGGAAATGTTTGCCTAGTAAATCAGCAGGCTTTCCTCGCATTAAATATTGGAATTCACAATGCCCATCCCAATTTTAATCAAAGGAAGGTGGCTAGTACTACTAGTACCCTCTCTGTCAATATTAATTTGAAAAATATAAACAAGAAAACAAAAACAAAAAACAAGATGAACAGTCCCCAACATCCACCCGTGTGTCCATCAGCATCGCCGAGTCCAATAACCCCTCTCAGGATCCTTTTCTGCTTGAATTCCATCCTGGATGGACAGTCAAACTGACAACGAGGCCTCCTCTTGCCGATGCAGCCGAGAGGTTCGGATTTGAAGATCCGCTCCGGCCAGAGCGAATCAGTAGCCATTGAACAAGGGTTATAATATTCCGCTGCAGATTACAAGCATTACCATATGAATTTTCGAATACGCCGCTGTAAAGCAAAGCACCCACAAACTGTGAATTTCAAGTGAATTCAACATCCATTCAGCACTCGGATATTTTCGGGCACAGCGCACACAGGTCTTCCCATATAGACCCAGGTGAAATGAGTTGGGTGACAATGCTTAGTAAGGTACAGGTTTATTTGCGACATCTATGGACACGGATTCTAGAATGAATGAAGGTACTTGAATTCAAAAGAAATACTCGCCGCGTCCGAGACGCGCGCCGGGGAGTCGCGCAAATTCCCTTTCGGGGAAATCTAATTAGACCAATCGAACGGTTCCTCTGAGGCAGGGACAAGAGGACGGCGGCATCGGACATCGGCTCGCGATATCCGATCGGCGATATCACGTCAAGGATCACTGGCAATTGCTGAAACGGACCGCTATGGAAAGCGAGAGCACCACGCTCGCTTGATGCCCAGTGAGAACACTGTCTGGGCAGGCATGCTCAAATGTGCGCAAATATGTGCTACTAAACCAGCCCATATCTGACCATCTGTCAGCACATATAAGCGTAGAATCTGGACAAAATCTCAACTTAGATCTGCTCAGGTATGCCCTCATATGCTCTGATATGTTGTGCTTGTCCCTTTACTAGATTCTGATATAAATTGAATTCCAAATTACTACAGCATACAAAATATGATCCAATAAAGGCCGCATGCGACCTCTCGCCGTCTTCGACATCCTCGCTCGGCGCGTCTCCGGCGGCCTCGCTCGCCGTGTTTCCGTCGTCCTCGCTCGCTGCGTCTCCATCATGCGCATCGATGAGTGTCGCCATGCTCCTCGTAGTACGCGACAACCGCGCGGGGTTGGAGGGGTCACGGATAGGCTTGTTCGTCCAGACGGGGGAGCGTGCGCGCTGGCATCGCGTGGTACATATAAAGGTGTTAGCGCGGGCAGAGGAAAGGTAACGGGCAGGACACATGAATGAGCGCACCAGGGGTGGCTGCAAGTCAGCGCGCGGCTTAGAGCGGCTTTTCGAGCGGCATCGGGGACGTGGACGTCGCGGGAGTGTGCACGGGCGCGCACTGCTACATGCGCAGCGGAAAATCAGCCCGAGGATGAAATGAGAACAAATATGCGCACTGTCTGTGCGCGGTGCTCACCTCGAGAGTATGTGTCGTCCGATGGAGTGGATGTGCTCCTCAGTCACGGCTTAGGTAGCGCGCGCGCTTCGCGGGGTACCTAAGCGATGGAATTCCGCAATGAAATGCGAAAGATTGAGAGCTTAGCGCACCGCACGAGCCTCTACCTTCCGTGCTCCCGCAGTCTTTGCCTTTGAGTGGGCTGCATGTCTTGGCTGCGTACTCACGTACCATGTGTGACTGCGTCGATATCATCGTCGTTGAATACGCGGCGTGAGTTCGTGATGGAACGAGAATGAAGCCGCGGGCGTACCATGTAAGCAAACCGCTCGATATCCTCGCGTGTGTCCTTGTTGCGTCGTCTCTGTGTCTGTAGGGAGGAATCGTCCGAAGGAGAGTAACGTTGAGGGAGGGAGGGGAGGAGGGGCGGAGAACAGGACGACTCGGAGCGGTGGCAAGGGAGATGGTGGTGGTACGAGAAGAAGAGGCATTTCGAACTCCGACCGCCGTTCCCGCGGCTTATGACCGCATTGACCCGCTTTAAGTCAAGTCCGCAATTGCGCAAAGTCGAATCTGCCTCTGACGCTCTCAAATTGGATATTGGAGGTGTTCCGAACAAAAAACTCAAGATAGGTTAGATTTTTTTGACGCTTTCCATCAATATTAATGTGGGCAGCGCAGATCACAGCATATAGACCACATAGAACCACATTTGAGCATAGTTGCCCAGAGGGTGTTCTCACTGGGTAGCTTGATGACCGGCGGTGCTCAATTCACATCTCGGTAAGAGTCAAGTCAATTCCTTCGTCTGCAGTGGAGGTCCTGCGGGAGAGCGAGCTGTTCCAAACCGACCTCATTTCCGCATGCAAGCGTCAAAGGGCCTATAAAAGCAGGGTGGAGGAGTCGGAGGTGGCTCTTGCGGAGGAACAGACGCGGACGAGGGACGTGGAGAGGGCGCTGAGGGACGTGAGGGTGTTGCGCGGAATCTCCAGAGGCCGCGGAATCGATGGAGGAGATGGGGAGACAGCAGTGGCGTCGGTCGGCGCAGGTGCTGAGTGGGTCGAGCACTCATGTTACTCCGTGCGTCGTCGTGATTCTTTCCATTTGCCGCTCCATTGATTATCTCACCTTAGGACTCCCAAACCGCGTGCCGTGGAGGATACTGCCATTGAAACCGAGAGTCAGTGCTTCCCAGCTCATCATCTAGTCCCCGCCTTAGAACTCCGAAATTCAAATCGCGTGCCATCGACCCTCCCAGCGATACCTCCTCCCCAACGCGTGCGTTGAAGCGCCGCCGACTCTCCTCTCCGTATGTCGCTTCACCCTATGATTCATCTTTCCCTCCGTGAATACTCTCCACCGTTTTAGAACTTCACCGGAGCCCGAACCACCTCGGAATTTTCGGGACCTCAAACGCGACATCCAGGCCTTCCCGCAGCGAACATCGCGCGCGTTCTCCTCGCGGAATAGGGTGCACGCTGATGCCGGCGAAGATCAGGTATGCAGTTTAATCCCTCTTCCGGATGTATTGTTATTTTGGCGTCTGACCGGCGTTCGCATTCAGGCGTTGTCGGAAGCGCTGTTGAGGCGCGCGGAGGCACTGTGATATTCCCCGCCCGGATGTGTTCTTCATTTTCATTTGCTTTGCTCCCATCTTCGCCGTATGTGACGTTCCAGTTCATCTCTGCGTCCCGCAAATCCAGATGAACCCCGACCAAGCTACATTCCGCCTCATCGCATCGAGCATTTCGCGCTTGCACTCAATCGTCCCGCAATTACTCAGTCGCTCATAATTATCTCCAACAAGAGTTCCCTGTGCTACTGTCTGGATAATTCAATCTCTGCTACCCCATGGATATGAATCGTCCGCGGTATTCGAGCTTGGGAGACAATTGATCCATGAACCCGAACGCGGAACGTCTCAGTGAGTACTCTCCCCGCGTGAACGAGTATACGGTAAATTCATCACAATTTCGATTCCCAGGGACCGTTGGACTGAAAAATTGAATTATCTCCGGTGCGTAAATCACATTTCTTGACTTGTTCCTAGTCTATGACCCGTAGTGATGTTCAGGGCCCGGCTCGGCCTGGAAACCCGGGCTTGAGGCGGCCTGGGCCTCAGATTTCCCAAGCCCGAGCCCCAGCCCGCATGCAGGGCCTCAAGCCCGGGGCTTGGGCTTGGGCCCGGGCTGAGGGGGGGATTTTATAAACCGGGGATAGGAATGTTTCTATCACAATAATTAGTATTTTGGATCTCCAGAACATACATTGGATGACTGAGGGACTCCGTATTGACATTTTTGAACCATGCCGCGCAGAATTTTCCTTTTGCGGACTCGTAAGTTGAACTTTTCGGCGTCCTACAATTGATTTTGTGGGTATCCACACCGGAATTTGTTCATTGAAGCGAGGTAGAATACCCTGACTGCCCTGACTCCGGATAATTCTAATCAGCAACCCTCCGTACTGTACGGGGGTTGCTGCTATTCAACAACCCGCCATCACGGAATGCTATTCAGCAGCCCCCTGTTAAATCTGACAAGGCGCTGACGTGGGCGGCGGCGCGGCGCGTCCCGCTGCGACAGCGGGTATGACAGCTTGCCAGGCTCCAGCAAAGATGTCGAGATGCTCAGATGACACCTCCGAGTCGGGGGGGGGGAAGATCTTATAGCGTAAGGCCAACTAGATCCGAAGGCGATCTGATCATGATGCCATCACCGGTGGGGTGGACCCTCCTTCAAGTCTTGCTCTCCTCCTCCATGGCCAGCCACGCAGATCTGCAAACTTTCTATCGTACATACATCGAGGCCATCAACGCACTCCCCACCTCCACTCTCGACCCCTTTCTCGCCCCCCAGATCATCCACAACGACAAGCGCCTCTCCCCGACCGAGTATCGCGCCCTCATCCTCGACCACTCCACGTTTGCCATCGAGGACCTCGTAATTGACGAGCACGCGAAGAGGATCGCCGCGAGATTGAGTATCGAGGTGGGCTTGGGGGCTCGGAGGATCAAGGAGAATGTGTTTTATAGTCTGAATGCGGACGGGTGCATCCAGCAGGTGTGGAGCATGGTGGAAGATGTGTAATGTGGGTGAGTTCGCGTCCGTCCGGGCAGCCATTTGGAAATCGCTCATATTGACCGAGAAGGCTAGAAACCACTCCCGGATTAACGACAAAGTAGATCTTGCGATGCTGCGCCAGCAATCCCTAAATGTACAAGTCCGCTTGGTTAGCTTCCACTTGTAGTTCGCATGTATTTCATCGTCCAGAGTGCCTCATCGTCCAGAGTGCCCCAACTTTCGCGCAGGAGCCTATTCTCACCCATCTTCCTGAGGCTTTTTCGGTATCTTTCTCTCCCCTTCCCGCCAGATGAGGACTTGCGATTTATTTTGACTTGCATTTCATTTCTCATTAGATGCCTCGTGAGTCATAAGTCGTGGACTCTGCGGACGACAGACTAATTTATATACCTGTCAACAGACGGCGTAGCGAGTCGAGCACGGGAAATTCGCCATTTCGGTGAGGGAGGCTGTGGCGCGTCACGTACGTACTCGTTTGTGGCCATGTCTGATCGCACCACTCCACGCGCACTCTCATTTAATTCAATCTGTCCCGAACTCGAAAAGACTACACGCAGGCGCTTTCAGTTATTCATCAGGTCTCTCCGCTTCGTGGTTCAGCTGCCCACCACCCACGAACACGCCTTATGCCGCTGGCGCAAGTCTTCTGCTGCGGCGGCATAGTCTACCCACAGATTCCAATCAGCGGGGCCGCGTCAGCGATCTATCGCAGTCCGGGATACTGTAATGTGGGATATAGTATGTAAGTGGTATCGCAAAAACTGAGAAATAAAACAACTCTTCGTCAATGGAGAGCCCGAAGATCGGCGCTGAGGATTTGCGCGGTATGGAGACTTCAGATTGCTGGTGGAATCGGGACGGACGGGAAATGAGAATTTCTGAGTTGAATTAACTTTGCGTGGTGGTTAATTATGTAATAGAGCATGCCGTAACTCCGACCTTCCTTCCCTCTGACCATGCCAGGCCGTCGCCGAGACCGGTTCAAAGCTTTCTTTGGTATAAAGACAAACGAACCCCGGCCAACTACTCCAGTCAATGCGCCCTCTATCCCACCAACCGCTCCCGGCCGAACGAGCAATCCTCCCGTCGGTGGTGCGACATCTACTTCATTGCCGAGCCATGCACCCGTCAATGGGGCAACATCTACACCGGCCCCCCCGCCGGCATCTCCACCCTCGGCACCACCAACGGCTCAAGCTCCAAATGATCCGCCCGTCGTTGGCGCGAAATCGCCGGGCTCCGGGATTGTGATTGATAACATCGCCCTCACGCTTGGTCTTGTCGAAAAGATCGCGGGTTTGTTCCAAACGGTCCCGTTCATTGCTCCGGTGGCTGGTCTCATGTCCGAAATTGTAAAATTATACAAAGTACGTCTAAAGTTGCAGGGTCCACATTTCTCGAGTTAATTTTGGTCCAGGAAGTGAAGGATACGAATGACAAGCGAGAAGCGCTGCTCACCCGGATTACGGACATATCCCATGATCTCTGCGCTACCGTCTTGCGGATGGAGGCAACGAACCATGTCGACCTCATCATCGGACGTCTCAAGACGGACGTTGAGAGATACGCTGAGTTGATTCATTTCCCCCAGGTTTTTGTGCAGAATCTCATTCGATGGCGGAGCTAGACTACTCGAGAAAGCGTCGAAACTTATCAAAGAGTATGACAACCGCGGGACCGTTGTTCGTGTTGTAGCCCGCACCCAGCTCGCAAATGATTTGAGTTCCCTCGAACGAGAACTCGATTCGTTTGGAGCGAGGTTTAGGGTGAGCACCGCAAAGAGGTGGAATTGATGTCGCACTTATTGCTCCATTTTTCCTTTGTGTTTTTCAGACCAATCGGCTGGTAGATCTTGCGATAAACCAGAACATCGTCACAGAGAAGACAAATAAGATCTATGAGATAGTGTCGGTCTTTTTTTCGTTACTTTCAAGGAGTGTGTCGATTGGATGGAGTACAGTGTTATAGAGAAATGGCTGGGGCCACCTCCTGACATGTCGAAGAAACAGTACGAAACACAGGAGCTTCATACGAAGGGAACCGGGAGCTGGCTTCTCCATGGCGACCAGTTTATCGAATGGCAGGACAATCCGGGAACGTTATGGATTCAGGGTCCTTGTAAGCCATTCCCCTTTCGATCATTGTCAACTCGACCTAATTTAAATGTAGCGGGTACTGGGAAGAGTGTGCTGAGGCGAGATTTCTACTCTGTCGGGGTTTTTTGGTTCTAACGAAATGTGATTGTTAGCTCTGCGGTCATAAACAAACTCATCGACGATCAACAGCTGTTTAAGGACCTGGGGAAGTCATCTGCGGTCGCATTCTTCTACTTTGACTTCAAAGACAAGGAAGGACATGCTGTGGACAGTGCGCTTCGGCGCGTAGTTCTGCAGCTTTCTGCCCAATCTCCACAGCATTACAGGGCTCTCGACAAGCGGTACATGTTGTCGAATGGGCAGACGCTTGCCGACCTATCAAGGCCTTCAGGAGATCCTTAAAGAGCTGCTTCTGGAGCTTGGGCGTACTTATGTTATTCTCGACGCACTCGATGAGTGCCAAGACACCGAGCTCGACAAACTTGTGGACCTTGTTTCGTTGCTCCAGACCTGGAATCAAAGCCCATTGCACCTTTTAATCACCAGCCAACCCCGCAGCATCTTCACAGACAACTTTAGCGATACTGACTCGCATCTCCCTCGAATCTGAGATCACGCAGAAGGATCTCAAACTCTATGTTGGCAATGAACTTCGAAGCAACCACAAACTGAAAACTTGGGCCTCTCGCACAGACCATATCACCGATAGGGTTGTGGCTAAGAGCAACGGAATGTGAGTAGCTTCATATCCACGCAACTTTGGGATTAAATTTACTGATTCGCATTCTTAGGTTCCGCTTGGCCAAATGTCTCTTGGCTGAACTTTCTCGGTGTCGGCAACATGAATTAGATGAAACACTCGAAAATCTTCCGAAAACCTTGTTTGAGGCTTACGACCGTTTCCTGGAGCCAATTCGGCGACAAGACCTCGTCTATGTGACAGGAGTTCTCCGGTGGCTGGTGTTCTCAGCGGAACCGCGTACTCTGACCCACCTTGCGGACGCTATAGCCTTTGACTTTTCCGACCCTGAACGATACACGTATTACCCGAGTCGACGCGAAGACAATGTCATCGCTATTCCCGAATGGTTGGAAGGACTAGTCACTGTTCGTATCGACTACGATGGTTCGTGGGTCGCACTCGCGCATGCATCAGTACAGGATTACATCCTGTCCAAGCAATTCGCGGACAAGTCAGGCTTCGACCTTGGCCCGCGCCGCTCACATAATTTCATCGCCCGGACATGCATAGGCTATCTCCTCCACTTTGCCGACCATCCTCCCGATTCAAAAACATTTGGAAAATATCCATTGGCGATGTATGCTGCCAAGTATTGGTGTTACCATGTGTTGTGTTCCGATGAATCGACCGACACAAAACAAGAGCGTGCGCGGGTCCAAAGTGGTCAATTCATGGAAATGAGCCGGCCCTGGCTCAGCATTCACGGAGTAAGTCAAAAATAGCTATAAAACGAACCACCGTTGAAGAATCTTGCAGAATCTTGCTTTACATACATTGGACATGCTTCAAGCTAGCCTCTCTGACGGGTAAGTCTCTGATTCAGTTTGAATATGCGGACACATATGCACGAGGCTTCCAGACCAACGACGAGATTGCAAGAATTTCAGGACTTGGTGAAACAATGGGCGGAATGGGACATTTTAACCAGTCTTGCGAATTATCATTCAGATGTCAAGACACTTCTCGGATTTATAAAGGCAAGTCGGATAAATTTATGGATTGAACATGTTTGGCTTCATTTAAACCTTCTTGACAGTCTTCACCTCAGTCAGGCCGTCATATTGTCGCGGAAATCTGGAAACCTATGTCACAAGATGTTTCTGCAGTCCTGCAACAGCTGGTGTCTCTCTTAAACAACTCTGAGACCCACCGAGAGTTTGTCGCTTGCTAGGGACAATTTGCGCAACAAATTTTGGATCTCGTGCAAAATGTATGTGGCTGCATTCCCTCTCGGAGTTTCCTAAACCGCTATCAGCTTCTCGATTGCGGCTGCGACTCGATATCTAGACCCTTGCTTTCCAATGCTCTGATGGAACTTTCTGCTGCATCCGGATTCCATCCGACGTGCTTGCTTTATCCGGCCCGATGGAAGTGGGCCCGGCAGTGGCCGGTGGGGCGTTCGGTGATATTTCAAAAGGTTTGCTTGAGGGACAGATTGTTTCTGTCAAAATCATCCGCATATTTGAACAGCGTCAAATCGAGCGCATATTGAAGGTTTGTCTTAGAGTTGCCAAAGGATCTGAATTTATGTTCTGCATCTATTCAGTATATCGGCCGGGAGGCCCTCATTTGGCGTCAACTTTCTCACCCAAATTTACTCCCGTTTCTTGGCCTATATCAGCTGAGCAGCTCACCCATGCCTTGTCTCGTTTCGCCTTGGATGGAAAATGGGGATCTTGGAATTTTTTTACAAAACCACCCACCAGATACGGACCACACCTCTCTTGTGAGCATGCCCAAAAGCATTAATATGTTACAATTGTGACATGTCATTTTTACCTCAGATTTTGGATATAGCTCTGGGTCTGGAGTACCTACACAGTGAACATATTGTACATGGGGATCTCAAGGGGGTCAGTCCGAATCCATTTTTCTTTCTTGCCTTTTCATCTAACGACATAATAGAATAATATTTTGATCACTCCCTCACGCAGAGCCTGTATCGCTGATTTCGGCTTGTCCTCCGTTGTCAGTTCGAGGGAAACAAGTTCCTCGGATTCGAGCATCCGAGGAGGTACGCTGCGATGGCAGGCACCAGAGCTGATTTTAGGAGAAAGTTTGAACCATTTCGAATCGGATGTCTATGCGTTCGCCTGTGTATGTTATGAGGTCTGCCGTTTCTTCTTTCCCTGCGAGTTCCACTAGGCATCGCTCACCACGTCTATAGATATTATCGGGAAAGGTCCCGTTCTACGATTTGTTTCCGGAAGTAGCCGTGGCACTCAAAGTCATCGAGGGAGCTCGACCGACACAGCCCCACCCTTGGCGAGACAACAATGTGTATAATGGTATATGGAAAATAATGCAAGACTGTTGGAAGAAGGAACCCGATGCCCGACCCACGGTGATAGGGTGGGCATCCGTGCACCCCTGAAATTACTGCTTTTGCATGTTTCCAGCCTTATGGCAGGGAGGCGTAAGACACACAGGGTGCTAGTTACATTCCCGGAACTGAGCACTAAAAAGCCGTTAGCAGTGCTGCAAACTAGTAATAAACCAAGGAGACCGAGGATGCCATTGCGGCTTTCATACAAAGCTAGAGATTGCGACTCGGACTCAACCCCACTGGCTAGCCATAGGACTCATCCGGCAAGCTGTACTTTTGTGCAGTAAGCTCGATGTCAATATGGGCACGAGGCAACCAAGGGACATTGGAAGGATAACAAGAAAGCTATTTGATTTGGAACCTACAAAGTGCTACATGTGCCACCAGAATAATAGTATTCGGCTTGCGAGCTGAACTCAAAAGATGTGCCCGCCAATGGAATAATGGCGGAGGGGAGAAATGAACCAGTTATGTCACATGACAATGCTCAAGTCTGCGCCAGTCCGAAGTTACGCCAAATGAAGTCACGCCAAAGCCGTAAAAAGATATAATGTGCGAGCACGCCATCACTTAAAACTTGGCGGAGAAGCTACGCCACTTGAACTTGGCGCAGAGGCTACGCCACCTGTAATAGACCGGCCCTAAACCAATCACATGACTTCATCCAAAAGCAGCTGGTGGTCACTGAACTTGGGTGCCAAGAGATAATAAAAGGCTCAGTCAGCCCATCAACTAATCAGACTGCGGAGGACTGCGGACACTCTTAACCGAGTCTACGCGAGGAGACTGTAAGCAGAGGTGGCTTAAACAGAACTTGCAGGTGATTGGCGGCCACACCATCAAATAATACCCAGGCAGACACCTCTAAGTCTGCCCAACTACCAGGATATATCTCGCTTCAGATCAGTTCATCATTTGTAAAGACCGCTTATCATTCTCTTAGTTAGTTGGGATCAATCCCTCTCATAGTATAAAAGCCGCATGTAAATTAGTAGTTAGACAGTGAATAACTCCCCCCTTAATGGCACCTAGCTCTTAGCAGCTTATAAGGCCTCTGGTCCTTATCCCGTTTGACGCACACACTCCCTTGGCGTAAGCCTGAGTTGTCCCTCCGTCTTCGGCCCCCGCCACTTTGTTCAGTCGCAAAGCTATTTGTAGCCGCGCTGTTCATACGCCAAAGTCCATTCCTATCGGGGTTGCTGTGTGGCGGAAACCAACTATCGGCGTACGGAACGTCCTTGAGTTGCTCTGCGCCATCGGCATCCATCTTGTTCAGTTGCAGAGCTATTCATAGCCGCGCTGTTCATTGACAATCGTGGTTGATTCAAAACACTGAGGTCGGGACCACGACCTCCCATAAAAGCCGTTACTGTTTGGGTCTCTGTGTGGTGGAAACCAGCTGGTGGCGTACGGAACGTCATTGAGTTGCTCTGCGCCATCGGAACCCACGCCATTCGGCTTGCGCCACTACTCTGTAGTCGCGCCACACACAAAGGAATTATCTTGAGCTCCAGGAAAAACCTTACCATTTGGCGGAACCATCTCCTGGCGTACGGAACGTCTTGAGTTGCCCCTCCGCCACTTGTAAAATCAGTCAGCTACCCAGCGGTGCTGTCCTTCGCCAAAATCCCAATTTAATTGCGGTTTTGTGCACCACTAGTAGAATATCTACACCTGTTGCCGAAAGGCTGTTAAACCTGTTGAAAGCCCTTCTGAGGACCTTTCCAAAGCAAACCAGTGTCACACTATTGAAATTGACGGTCGATACGCCTGACCTACCCCCTCGAACATAAATACAATAAAGCAGGAGTTGGTTGTTGTTAGTTGTTGGAGTTTGGTGTTGGGTTGAGTTAAGACTGAGGTCTTACTCATTTAGCATTAGATTTCACGGCTGCACGCCACTGCTCCGTTTCATCTGGAGCCCACCGCGAGGGGTGACAGTTTCAAAAGGAGGCATTGTTTTGCTGGGAATACCTTGGACGCGTTGAACAACACATTTGGCTCCCCCCGCTCTTCTAGAGCAAGATATAAAAGTTTATCCCGTTGAGCCCTAGCTCCAGGACCCCGGAGCGCTGTGTCACATAGGCCAGAAACCTACTGGCGCAAGCACCACAGGCACATCGAGTTGAACAAACTTTGTCCGCCACAATTCGGAGAGTAATCTCCGCCAAACCCAAAACACTCCCCTTGTTACGTTGAGCTCTCGCAGTTCGCCAGAATCATAAAACCCCCCTTTCCATTTAAACACCAGAACTCAGTACAAATGACCGATGTCAAAGTACCTGAGCCATGGGAGAAAAATGCCCCTCGATTCAAGTCAGACTGTCCAGAGGACCTTCGGGAATTCCTGGATCATATGACAAGATTATTAGAGGTGGCAAACACGGTGCAAGCCGATAAAAATAAAAAATTGGTCCAGTATGCCGACTCCAAAGCACGGGAGCAGTGGATGGGACTGGCGTCCTTCGCCAAAGGAAGCCACGAAGAGTTTCTAAAGGATGTAATCAACCATTACCCCTCTGTTAGAGATTCGAAAGAAGGTTCTATAGCAATGTTGAACAAGATTTTGGCGAAGTTCGGAAAACATGGAATTGAGCTAGATGATCAGGATAAGCTATTGGAATTGGTCCGACCATTACAGGTCGAAGTACAGAAGTTGATGCCCCAGAAGTTAACCAATAAATCAGCGATTGCGCTGTTTATAGATAAGCTGGCGGAGGAGTTTGCTTCAAGGATATGGAATAGATTGGATATGGATGAAGTTGCCTTCGACCATACGCCAGTGGATGCAGACGATGTGGTTGCTGTGGCTGCACACGCCAAACACATAAAAGATAAAGGAAATGAAAGGTACCTGTTCGCCAATGTCATTCAAGTGGCGCGGTCTTTGTCTGCAGGAAGTGCAGACCGTGGTGAATACACCATTGGCGCAGGCGTCTCGATGATCGCTTCTGGCGAGCGGAACAGCATTAAAAACGAGTTTGATGAAGTAATGAACTTATTACTGAAGAAGCAGGCGGACGGCATGGAGGAGATACGCCAGTGGGTCGTACAAAGAACGGAAAGAATGGATAAGAAGAGCAGCACACAATGGGCTATATTAGACCAGTTCTTCGAAGTCCAACAAACAGGTCCTACCTCCTCGAGAGCAGCGCCGTTTGAGAACACCAGTAGAGCCACAGATAGAGGAGTGACCCCGAACGATCAGTGTTTTTACTGTCAGTTCTCGGGCCATAGACTGCAATTCTGCGAGTATCGCCAGAAGCAGATCGAAGACGGAAGCATCAAAGTCATTGGCGGGAAAGATTGCTTACCAGATGGTACTATTTTGTTTGCACCCAGAGGGGGGCAGTCGCGCCATGATATGGTGGAGGAATATCACCAGAAAACAATGGCGGAGGCTAGCCAAAATTATGTGGCGGGCCTCACCGCTAGTTTCAGTACGCCAGCCAATGTTGAGGATACTCAGAACGAGGTGGACCTTTATGACCCCCGGGATGATGAAATCCTGACTATGCGAGTCCAACTAGCTAATCTGAAGAAGGAATTGGCAGAGATGGCGCAAGATCGAAGGGATAATTGACTGGTTTAGCAGCAACCTACACCAGTTATATCACCCCTGCTTGGAGTAAAAACAGAATAAGAAAATGCTGCTGAAAGATAAAAGGAGAATTCTGTTGGGTCAGCAGGCTATGGAGGACCATGAATCACCAGCACAACTGAGAAATACAAGGAATGTGAAGATAACGAAGATTTGTGACAATCCTGACTGAGAGTTTTGACGGACAAGTATGGTTACATATCTGCTCGCCATCATGAGTTTGACTCATGCGCCAGAAATCAATTTGGGATATTGTCAGCATGAAATGAATGCATTGCGCGGAAGGAAGCACTCGTCCACCAATGATTTACGATTTTTTTGCTCTAACCAAAGAGTAGACTGTACACTAATAAGATCTAATTCAGTTGCTAAAACCCGAGAATGAAGGTCATTTAACTCAGACAAACAAGGATTCGAGTGCTTGCCAGGCCTGCACATAAGGTGGATTTTGGTGGCGGAGCAAAAAGGAAAAAATAAGCAGAGGGTGAATTTGGAGGTTGGCGCAAGAATGTCTATGTGCATAAAATGCTAGGGCCTGTGAATTTGGCGTAGAAGGTGTAGGCGACACCGTGAGTGTTAAAAACTTGGAAATGAGCACGCCAGTCACTGTTGACCATGCAAGTTCAACTAGTTAATCTGAAGAGGCAAGTGGCGGATAGGATATAAGGGCAAAGGGATAGGCAACTGGTTTAGCAGCAACCTACGCCAATTAATTTGCCCCCGCTTGGAGTAACACAAGAATAAGAAAATGGTGCTAAGAGAGGAAGAGGAATTCTGGTGCGTAACCAGGCTATGGTGCATGCAATGGAGCACCAACGCGTGGCGATTCATCAGCACAACTGAGACTACAAGGAACAATGAAGATTTGTGGCAATCCCTCATGCAAGCTTGTGGCGGACGAGTATGGTCACAAATCTGCTCGCCACCATTAGTTCTACTCATGAGCCACAAATTGGTTTAGGATATGGTCGCCCGGGAATAAAGGCATTACGTGGAAGGAAGCTCTCGCCTACCAATGGTTTACAATTTTTGGTCCAACCAAAGAGTAGACTGTACGCCAATAAGCCCAATTTATTTGGTGACCCCGGAATGAAAGTCGGATGAATAAGGATTCAAATGATTACCAGGCCTGCACATAAAGTAGATCATGGTGGCGAAACAGAGAGAGAAAGAGAGTGAATTTGGAGGTTGGCGCAAGGTTGTTCATGTGGATAACTGCCAGGGCTTGTGAATTTGGCGTAGAAAGTGTAAACAGCATCATTGGTGCTAAAAGCTTGGAAATGGGTACGCCAGACATGCTGCGCCAAAGGCACTCGTTTACATGGCGCAAACGTTTCGAACCTAAAAGTCCCACTAATTTCAAGGAGGAGATAGGAAGGTGGCGACCAATAAGAGCGCAGTAGTGTGCCAGGGATAGGTTACCTGATGGAAATCCACCTCAGCACTTGTGGACCTCAACCGAGGACGGTTGAAGTTTCTGAAAGGGGGAGGGGAATGAATTATGGTGCAATCATGAAAGGACCTTCGCCAGTAGGCTAACAATATAATGGCGGACATAAGAATTTCGGACTTGTGGCGCCAGATAGGAAGCAAGGTCCGCGCCATGGTGAAATCATGAAAGGACCTTCGCCAGTAGGCTAACAATATAATGGCGGACATAGGAATTTCGGACTTGTGGCGCCAGATAGGAAGCAAGGTCCGCGCCAGGATCCAGATGTCCCAAAATATAAGTAGTTGGCGTAGACATGATCAACACAGCTTGGCGGACCCCAATCAAGCTGAAGTGGCGGATACAGAGTTGGCGGAGGAAGCCAGCCGACAAAAAGATAAAGCATAGCTGTTCGCCAACCACAGTTGGCGTAGGCACAAGTACTGAGGAATGAAATTAATGAGCAGTCAGGGAAGGATTCGACTTCATCAGGTCACAGCTCAGATCTCTGAAAAGAGGGAGAGGCTGGAAATTCTGGCGGAGATCTGCCATTTAGACTTCTCCGCCAACTGGATATGAGATGTTATAATTGACCCATGGCGGATTGGCTGTGGTGGACTTCGGGTTTCAGGTGCCTACGCGAGTATGGTAAAGCTATGAAAGGTGCAATCTTGGCGGAGCCCCATGGGAAGGAGATTAGCTGGCAGAGACATCTTAAGGGCTTCGAACCCCGGGCACTTATGGCGGAAGCATAGAGCGACTTTTACCAGTAGCAAGATGATAATGGCAGACATAAAAGCTTCGGACTCGTGGCGCCAGATAGGCAAAGCGAGCCCCGAGCCCAGATTCAGATCCCAAAAATATAGGTGGTTGGGTTAAACACAAGCAACGCAGCAGGGCGGGCCCCAACCAAGATGAAGTGACAGATATGGAGTTGGCGGAGGAAGCCAGCTGACGAGAAGATAAAGAATAGTTGTTCGCCAGCCACAGTTGGCGTAGACATAAGTACTGAGGAATAAAGTTAATGAGTAGTAACGGAAGGATTCAACTTCATCAGGACCAGGTTAAGATCTCTGAAAGAGGGAGAGGCTGAAAATTCTGGCGGAGAAATGTAATTCAGACTCCTCCGCCAACTGGAAATGACAGATGTTATAATTGACCCATGGCGGATTGGCTGTGGCGAAATCCGAATTTCAGGTACCCGCGTGAGTATGGTAAAGCTATGAAAAAGTTGTGATCTTGGCGGAGCCCCGTGGGATGGAGTTTATCTGGCGGAGGCATCTTAAGAGCTTCAAACTCCGGGTATCAATCTATGGTGGCGGAGCCATGGGAAACAAGGTAGCAAGGTAATTCTGGTGGAACCATGAGCAATGACACAGTATGACGGAAACATGAGAGATTTAAATCTTGGCGGAGGCCACCTGAAAGAATTGATTTGGCAGGAGCATGGTTGGTATTTCGGACTCCAGGCACCTATGGCGGAGAACCAGGAAAACCTTCACCGGTAAACAGAATGTTAATAGCGCACATGAGAGCTTAGAACTCGCAGCGCCAAAAATGCGGAAAGCGAGTTCTGTGCTATGATCCAGGTCAAGAAACTGGGAGTGACTAAGGAATATGGCGGAAGGATGAAAGAGCTTTGGAGTTCCTGCGCCATCTTGTAAAACTGTTAAATGGCGGACATGAGAACTTCGGACTCTGGGTACCACCTCTACGAGATACAGGGAGAAGGGTGGCGCACCCAGAAGCAAAAGTGTTCGCAGATGACTCTGAGAACTCACGCCGAGTGCTGGATACTGAAATGGATTTTATGTTGTGGCGTACATGCAAAAGTGTTTGTTGTGGGCACAGCAAGTGGGCTCGCGCAAATAGAATAAAATGAAAACTGGTCTCCGCCCTAAGGAAGAGTGGCGTAGGAATCAAATAAGGACAGAATAGCAAGGAAGGCACACAGCTGGGTCTTATGAGCTGTGGCGCTAGACAAAAAAGGCAATTGCAACCTCTTACGCCTGACTGGGGACAGTCAGTAGCTCTGAAAAGGGGAGATGATAGGGTGTGCATCCGTGCACCCCTGAAATTACTGCTTTTGCATGTTTCCAGCCTTATGGCAGGGAGGCGTAAGACACACAGGGTGCTAGTTACATTCCCGGAACTGAGCACTAAAAAGCCGTTAGCAGTGCTGCAAACTAGTAATAAACCAAGGAGACCGAGGATGCCATTGCGGCTTTCATACAAAGCTAGAGATTGCGACTCGGACTCAACCCCACTGGCTAGCCATAGGACTCATCCGGCAAGCTGTACTTTTGTGCAGTAAGCTCGATGTCAATATGGGCACGAGGCAACCAAGGGACATTGGAAGGATAACAAGAAAGCTATTTGATTTGGAACCTACAAAGTGCTACATGTGCCACCAGAATAATAGTATTCGGCTTGCGAGCTGAACTCAAAAGATGTGCCCGCCAATGGAATAATGGCGGAGGGGAGAAATGAACCAGTTATGTCACATGACAATGCTCAAGTCTGCGCCAGTCCGAAGTTACGCCAAATGAAGTCACGCCAAAGCCGTAAAAAGATATAATGTGCGAGCACGCCATCACTTAAAACTTGGCGGAGAAGCTACGCCACTTGAACTTGGCGCAGAGGCTACGCCACCTGTAATAGACCGGCCCTAAACCAATCACATGACTTCATCCAAAAGCAGCTGGTGGTCACTGAACTTGGGTGCCAAGAGATAATAAAAGGCTCAGTCAGCCCATCAACTAATCAGACTGCGGAGGACTGCGGACACTCTTAACCGAGTCTACGCGAGGAGACTGTAAGCAGAGGTGGCTTAAACAGAACTTGCAGGTGATTGGCGGCCACACCATCAAATAATACCCAGGCAGACACCTCTAAGTCTGCCCAACTACCAGGATATATCTCGCTTCAGATCAGTTCATCATTTGTAAAGACCGCTTATCATTCTCTTAGTTAGTTGGGATCAATCCCTCTCATAGTATAAAAGCCGCATGTAAATTAGTAGTTAGACAGTGAATAACTCCCCCCTTAATGGCACCTAGCTCTTAGCAGCTTATAAGGCCTCTGGTCCTTATCCCGTTTGACGCACACACTCCCTTGGCGTAAGCCTGAGTTGTCCCTCCGTCTTCGGCCCCCGCCACTTTGTTCAGTCGCAAAGCTATTTGTAGCCGCGCTGTTCATACGCCAAAGTCCATTCCTATCGGGGTTGCTGTGTGGCGGAAACCAACTATCGGCGTACGGAACGTCCTTGAGTTGCTCTGCGCCATCGGCATCCATCTTGTTCAGTTGCAGAGCTATTCATAGCCGCGCTGTTCATTGACAATCATGGTTGATTCAAAACACTGAGGTCGGGACCACGACCTCCCATAAAAGCCGTTACTGTTTGAGTCTCTGTGTGGTGGAAACCAGCTGGTGGCGTACGGAACGTCATTGAGTTGCTCTGCGCCATCGGAACCCACGCCATTCGGCTTGCGCCACTACTCTGTAGTCGCGCCACACACAAAGGAATTATCTTGAGCTCCAGGAAAAACCTTACCATTTGGCGGAACCATCTCCTGGCGTACGGAACGTCTTGAGTTGCCCCTCCGCCACTTGTAAAATCAGTCAGCTACCCAGCGGTGCTGTCCTTCGCCAAAATCCCAATTTAATTGCGGTTTTGTGCACCACTAGTAGAATATCTACACCTGTTGCCGAAAGGCTGTTAAACCTGTTGAAAGCCCTTCTGAGGACCTTTCCAAAGCAAACCAGTGTCACACTATTGAAATTGACGGTCGATACGCCTGACCTACCCCCTCGAACATAAATACAATAAAGCAGGAGTTGGTTGTTGTTAGTTGTTGGAGTTTGGTGTTGGGTTGAGTTAAGACTGAGGTCTTACTCATTTAGCATTAGATTTCACGGCTGCACGCCACTGCTCCGTTTCAACGGCTGCAAAAGTTGTCCAGCGACTCGTGGATCCTCCCATCGGAGTAAAGCCGATCACGGATTGGGACGAATACGACTTTGGATTTCGGCGGTTCTCGCAGGACTGTCTTCTGGGTTATTTGTTGAACTTCGCACGCGCAGAAACGGCACAAGGTGGATTTTTATTTACCTATCAAGTCAAAATGAGCCCGGCTCACACGGAATACAGAGCGTGAGGGATCAAAACCCGATGTCCAGTCAATGCACACGGTATAAATCAGTAACGGCCATACAGAGGTTTAACAAAGAGAAGCGGATGTAGCGTCATTTAATAGTAATCAACTATGATGTTGCGAGGATACTATTCGACCCAGTTCAAAGGTGAGCGACAGAATGTCTTGATCATATTCGCATATGCCGATGTATCCACGTGATCGCGACACGGAGTCCAACTTTGAGAACAAGGTCGCAACTGTGGACCTTGTTCCGTTTACATGTTTACAAAGTAAGTAGTCTTTCTAGATACAAGGACAGTAGAGTACAAGGATATCAGTATAGTATATAAGTGCATAGACAGTTCTTCAGTTTTCTGGAATCCAACACCTCACCCACTCAGCTTCGTGTGAACTACTTGGTTTCTGGACGACTCACGTGGGGTCCCTACCCTCTGAATTATCGGGACCTCACACCTCTTCTCTCTACCAAAATGCCAAATGCCAGTTTTGACATTCTGCCTCAAAGGTACACATCTCCAAAATGCGGATATTTCCATTTGACATCTCACGAACCTGCTTACCATTCTCTCTTGACTTCCTTGATTGAAGGTTCAACGGAGACGAGCAGGAGGGTACCATATGAGCCCCAGGTTGTCAATATTTACATATTTGCATTATTTGGCGCAGGACATATAGTACTACTTGACAGCCTCGAGGTTTGCCCGTCTGCAGGTCCACCGTCGAGCGCAGCTCGACTCCTTTGCTGGGGTTTCCACATTGCCAAGAAAATCCCTGCCGCGAGCCTATTGCCGATCCATCTTCCAGGAGAGGGTTCGTGCGTTGCTTGTTAAGTCGGTTCTTGGACAGCGCGCGAGCACGATCACAAGGCAGTCCTTAATATCGGAGTTTGAAACCAGACCAAAAGATTAAGTAAACATGCCGGTGTCCTCCCTACATTTTCAAGATCGCTCTTGGGTCGCGGATCCCGGTATAGGTTTTTGCGCGAGACCAAATTGAAAGTGCGATGTGCCGCGACGAATCACCTTTGCATCTAAGACAACTCAGTGATGGCGTTATGATACCGGTCGCCGCGTGTTGGATTAGATGGTTGGAGCAGCACTGACTGGGGGCACTGCGGTGAACCACATGCACCTTGCGTTAGCGTAGCTGAAATGAAGAGTCAGATTTGTCGACGAAGTGGGAGCTTCTCTTGGCTCGAACACTGCACATCAATCAGAATATTAACTCGTATCCCACAGGCGCGCTGTTACCTGTAACGATACTTACTTGAAATAAAATACATAATCCATGCTTGAATCGTACCCCGTCTGCCCTCCACTTTCCATAAGATGCACACACTGATGAGCCAACGAACACGCACTGAGAGATCATTGAATCAGCCACAGCCCGACGGACGAAGGAAATGAAACATACTTACAAGTCAAGCCAAATCAATACCCAGGTAACTAGATTGGGAGGATAGGCCCTCTGCCTGTATAGGGCGGTCGTAGTCTTCGATCGTGACGCTACGCTCCCAGGTAAGTAGTTCAGTTACAAAAACTCCCTCACCCGTCTCACGCTTCGTGCTTACAGGTCCCTTTTTTCTCCCACCCTCCATCCCCTTACCTACACCACTTAGTTCTTACTTACTTATCTCTAGTTGGTTGTCGGCTTGAGTCCTGTCCCCATCGGGACATGAACGCGAGACCAACTGAGACTAACACGTTGTTGCCCCAATCCCTCTCGCGTTCGGGAAATTGACCCGTACTAAAGGTAGCGGGAATCAGTCTCGGCCGCTCGGCATAGCTGACACCCCCGTTTCGGGCCTTTCGGCACATGCGCACCGATTGGCGCTCGCTATGTTTCTCACCCACGATTGCACGCGGGAACCGTCAACGAAGCCACAGTCGGCCTTAACGGGTCCCGAGGAATTTTTCCACAAGTTAATATATCCTGAATGTACCACGATAATGGTTTATAAACCTCCCATGCGCCGTCGCCTGGGTTTCAGTAGCTCCATTTGATCAGGTGGGATAAAACATTGGGCCCTCCTACTCCGATTTGGTCAAATGTAAGTAGGGTCGCAAAGTATGAGATAGGGGCTATTTCCTGTTTAGGCTACCGGCAACGCTCGGCACGTCATCCGGCCTTGATCGGGACACAATAGGACCAGGAACTTGAAAGTTTTCTGTTATGAAATGACATACAGAACGACAGGGTCGTACTCCCGGTGACCGGGAGAACCCGGTCCCTTACATTCGCAAGCAGACGCCGTACATAATGCACTAAAACGCACTGTCTGCCAACCGGCTATCATGCGCCCACTTACTGCCACTGGAAAGCGGAGCTTATTCATCATTTCGAAGTGATGTTCCAGATGCTTGGTGGGCCGTGGGTTTTTGACGTCCGTAAATATCTCCGTTTCTTCTTACATAAAAACGCCCGTGGCCAGGCAGACCGCATGTCTGACCTCAGCCATGTCCCCTTCAAGTTCTCACTGGAGCTGATGCTGAACGACGCACTAGCAATGCGGTACATTAGTGGTCTGTTATTTGTTTACCAACGTCTCCCCCAGTCCTAATCAGGGTGACCTCAGCCGCGGGACTAATGGTGCGTTTCAATCGAGCCTGCCTTTCCTTTCTGTCTATTATCTAACTCTCGCAAAGATTCTCCTGTATGACCACCTGATCTCTTTCGCAGATGAGGTGCGTCTTAGTCTCTCGAAACAGACGCTTCATCGGATCTCGTACCTCGTAGGTTCGCCTCATCTGGTCGGCCAAGTTCACCTCGAGCAAATTTCTGTTTTTGGCGATGAGGTACCTCGTACCAGGCATAATGATTACTGAAACCATTCTTAAGTATCAGTCAGCGTGTCTATTTCCCCGAATCTTACTCTCCCCTCCAGAAGTCGCCGGCTTGTCCAGCGTTCCGCTATCCGGCGAATTCTGCAAAGCCTGGATAACCTTCACTGTGCGACTCTTCATTTTGTCCCGGCGGCCGAGAACTCAGGAATACATGACAGATACTCGTCGGCTGGATAACCATCGCAATCAACAACTGTACTATAATTCGCCAACTCCCACACACCCTTCTGACCTTTGGCAGGGCTCGTTCTCCTACGTTTATGGGTTCTGTGGGGTGAGATATCCTTCATTTCTTTACTTTTTAACTGGTTGACCTGTGCCAAGACCGGGACTGCACATTTATCGTCTGCACGCTCTTCTTTTTCCTCGCCACGCACGCAGCAACCTTGGTCTTGGCTTGTATCGGGGTCGCATACATGATACGTACGTCGTGGCTCATTTTATCCGCTTTTTATAGCTGAAACTTGAGCTGCCAGCAACTCTGTACTTTGACACTTTGTTCCATGTGTGTCTATTCGATGCTCCGTCGAAAATCGGAGTCGTCTGGATTCCAGAGGTAGGGCAACGGCCAGAAGACAAAGTAGGCACGACTAAATGCACTGCAGCTATTGTTTGGGTTCATAATGCTGGCGGGCCTGGGTTGGAAGGTCCTAACGCGCCCGCAAACATTGAAAACCCTCAAACATGATGGCTTTGGATATTTCTTTGTGCGCCGACCTTCATTCCTTGTGTCGCACATATACTAACGAATTAGCGCAGTTTTTATTCGGCACGTACTTGTTCCGAAACTAGGGAACACTCTTGCTAAACCAAACTGTGATCAGCAATCAACCTGGCGAACACGGTTGTCTTCTTGGCCGCTCGGGTACGCCCCAGCTTCTAAAATACCCCAATCCTCCTTAATATTTCGTCGAAGCTTACCCTGATGTTCGTTCTGCTCTTGTACGTCTCTCTCGATGATTCTCTGGGCCTAGCTCACGCCATATGTCGGACAGTTTCATGTGGTGCTTCACGACGACCACGACGTGCCGCATGATCCTCAGTCTCCGGCGTTCGGCAGAAAACACGCGACTGCGCCACGAAGCCTCCGACGTGGCGTCGGATGATTCGCACGAATACCTTGAGCGGAGAGACCGTCGGCTTATTGAGCCTGCGCAAGTTCCGCACCAGAACTCGTAGGCTCACGGCGCTTCCGTGGACAGTAACGACCATGGACGGACACGCCGCTCTGGAGGAGCGCCCTTTTGGCAAGGGATTGCACCCCCGTGGACATCCCAAAATGATATATTATAACTAAGTATGCTAAGGCTTAATTTGTGAATTGTAGCTCTAGAATGTACAGACCATCGCTATTCCATTACTACTCTCTTGGAGGAGGAGGAGGTGAGATGTGGACCCGTTCACAGGTCACAGTCGCTCGGGCGGGATTCTTGCGCGAATGGAGGATATTTCTGGGAGCAGATGCGGATACAGCGGCGTCCAGTGGAGGCTTGAAGCTCGAAGGTCGAGGGTCACGGCCGCTTCGCTAGCCGAAACACACGGTGATCAGAGAGACGCAGTTGAAGGCCGCATTCACATAGAAATGAGAAAGCCAGCCCGGCGAAAGGAACTTCTTGTGCGATGCGCTCAAATTGGGGGTTAGGTTAGGCAAGGCTCCTAGTAGAACAGCTGGAGTACACGAGGACTTGAGGACATCGAAGTAGGCTCTTCATACCATCGCTGACATATCTGTTCAATTATCCAGTGCATGAAGCTCCCGCCAAGTGAGCCTTGAGTTCGTTGGCTGCCAGATTTTCAGCGATGGTGGTTCAGTTCAGAGGCAATCGAGTTATCTTATCTGATGGCTGTCTCGATTAGGAAATATGGGAGATGGAGACGCTTCAACACGCGACATCGTTCCTTTGGATGGCGCGCGGGAGAACAAAGTAAATGAGACACACTCAACTGCAGCTTGACGAGAATGGTGAGGACAGTAGACAACGTACCACAATATCCCGGGAGTTGGAACAAGATTCTCGCCTTCCGGCGGCAGTCCCAGAAACACGCACGCATGCACATACAACTCGGTCTCGGTCGGAGTTAGCCATCACAACCCCAGAGAGGAACTCAGCAAGAGGGCCGTATACTGGTCTCGGAGATGGATCGTCGCGGTGGGGGAGGAAGACCAGGATGGGAGTTAAATGCTTGGTCGAGGTGAGATGCCCTGACAGCCAGTAGTTAGGCCGCCGTATGAATAACACCGAGTAACCTCACCTACGAGGAAAGCACGCGTGCTGTCTTTGGGCAATCCAGCACACGGAACTTCCTGAATCATGTGTTGGTGCCGAGGAAATTAATACTGAGATTGAGAACGACGATCCTCGCATCCGCGCTGAGGCAGCCAAAGAAAAAAAGTCTGAAGAAAGCATTTCAATTTCAGTTCCTAATAAATTCACCGCGGGTGCACATTCGCACAATCCGCTCAATCGAATGACGACCTACATCCCAGCGTACGTCCTATTCAAAGAGCGTACACATCCCTCCCCCCCACCCCAAAATACTCCGCCATCAACGCCCTCTTCCTCAGCGCAAGCAGCACGCCCTCCGTCTGCGCGGGCCTGGGCAGCGTCAGCGGGAGGAGTATGGCGAAGGGGGGGAGGGAGGAAGAGGATGTGCGAGCTGAGTGTGTGTGTGCGTGGGCATGCATTTTGTTTTGCGCGGTGTCGGTGTCGATGCTGGTGGAGGAGGATATGACGACGGCCTCGGTGGTAGCGGGAGCAGCAGTGGGCCGCGGCATCGGCACGTCCTCAGGCAGTCCGAACGTCGCCCGCAGGGCCGCGACGCTTCTTGCCCTCCTCCTCCGCTCCGCCGATAAACTCCCAGAGCGCCTCATCCTTCTCGTCGACATCCCCTAAATAGGCGAGCGGCTGCCCTAGGAACTTGTTATGGTGCGCGCGCTCGTCTCTCCCTCCTCCTCCTTCTTGCGGCTCTGGAAGAGTTCGCGCACGTCCGGGAGCTCTTTGGCGCCCGAAGGATCTCTGAGCATATTGAATCAGCAAGTGTATTACCGCAACGCGCATGTTACAGGACCATCGCTGTGACGCGTGTAATCGCGCACCGTTCCGCGCCCCATGAGCGTCCTGAGGCGGATGGTGCAGCGCCGCGATTGCCCCTACATGGGCACAAAATAGCCCACGCCGGTCGCGTCAAAACGATATCAAATATGAACGCGACGCAATTCGAACCCTGCGAGGCGGACGTGGAGAACACGCAGAGAAAGCACTGCGGGGGTAGTCGAAGCGCGGCGAACGAGAAGGGGCGGGCGCAACCTGGGCGAGATTAAGCGGAGCATGAGAGGAATGTATTAGTTGGCGGCAGACAGACATGGCAAGAGAGGCAACGGGCGCGAGAGAGAGGGGAGTGAAGATCGGAGGATCGCAAGAGAAGAGGGTATGTGGAGTTAGACTCGTAACCAATCTGCCTACGAGATCTGCAACAATGTGGCGAGCACGTTGCGGTAGGGTACAACTCGGGATTTCCAATTCAGGCGCGCGCGGAGTTTGAAGTTCTGGGTGGGGCCGATCACGGCCATCAAATTAATGTTCAATTGGCTACGTCATCAAGTCATTCCGGTTGTAAACACACTTGCAATTCCTACGGTTTGGGGAGTCTCAAGGGAGATTCTGAACAGACAGATGTCCCAAGATCAGAGTTTCGTCCATCCTCCATTTTTTCCACTATTTTAGACAGCAAACTTGAGGCCAAAACGGAAGCCATCAAAAGATTCAAACATGGATTTTTTGGCCCGAGTTGTACCAGTCTGCCTACGGCAAAGAGCTTGCCTCATTTTTTTGCCACTCGTAGGCAGCCTGGTAACGAGTCTAATGTGGAGTGAAAGCAGGGCAATGCCGCAAAACCCACCTACACGTCGTCAAGTTTCGTCCCAAGCCTTCATTTGCACAAAGCACCGTCATGTGCGTTGGTTCGCAAGCCGGTGGCGCGAGTACCCGCGGCGATGCTCGCAGGCCTGCTCTGCTCTGCTGCTGGAAGAAGACGACGTGATGGAGAGCAAGATGGGACGGCTTCCAGAGGAATGTACCGGATAGATAGAGCAGATAGGTTATTCCCTCGAATTCCTGAGGCTAGAGGTCGCGGCTCATGATCATGCATTCCGAGAAAATCAATGTTAAGTGTGGCACAGTACGTGCGCAGGTGCTTTTTTCCTGATGTAGGTAGGTAGAAAACTCAACCACTCGCCTCCAGTACGGTGGTATTACAAAGAACTTCATGATCACTCTGAAATTGTGTGTTTCAAGGAGGATGCTTAGCCTCCTCGGCGACCGGTAGGCGACTCGGAATGCCAGAACAAGTGTGGCTAGTGGCCGGTGTGGTGGGTGCCCTGACGTTAGTTCGAGCTAGCTCGATGGCAAATTAACTTTAGTTGTATATCTACAATACAGGTGGGGTCCAAGAGAATTGAACCAAGCTATAGGGTACAGGCAGTGCGTAAGTAGATACAGCAGCCGAGCCTTACTAGCGAGACCTTGAGCTGAACTTTCGATCCGAAAGAATGATGGAGGTATTTAATTCATAAATCAAGTGGCCCCATAATATTATGGTCGTCATGGGGGTTCAGTGGAATCGACATCGAAGTCTCTCTGTTTAATACTGTCGCAACCAGGCAATGTGTGAAATAACTGTGAAACTGCACTTGAGCCAACGGTCAACTGCCAATTCAAGTTCTAGAACGTGGGGGGATTATTCCTAAACTTTGGGTCGGGTGTGCATCCCTGTCCCCACCCCTTGAAGTCGTCGAAGTATCAATAGCTTGTGTACATATCGAATTCAATCACACACTTCGAAGGGAAGTTTAACACAACGACTTGATCAAACAACGATATATCTAGCACACAGTTCGGTAGTACGTATGAGGCTACTACGCAGTGGAATAGGAATTTAATTCACTTAACCGCCGGCAGCTGAATAATTGATTCAGTTCTTGAAAGCTGAATAATTGAGTCCGCTCAAGACAAACAAGGACGGCACAGTGATCTAGGACTAACCGAAGCAAATATAGGATCCGATGTTATCATTGAAGCCCGTTCCAATCAGGTCGGGGGCAGTGTCCCCATTCTTGACCGAAATTGACCCTGGCCCACAAGAGGGGGAGTTCCTGGAGGGGACAACTGAGTGAATATCTCTAATTACAAAATCAAAATACAACGTACTGGAAGAACTGGCAGTCGAATCCGGGATCGACGCGGATCGAGGTGATGCTGTTAACAAAGGGGGCGGCAAGGGTGGTGCATGCGCTGGGAATGCCTGACACCGGGAGGCCAGAGCAAGTGCCCGTGAGATTGGGATCCGTGCAAATCGTACCGACGTCGAAGGCCCTTGTGAAGACCGCGGGGGCAGCATTGGAGGTAACTGCGGCGACGACCACAAAGGCAACGAGTTTGGAGAACTGGGTGAAGTGCATTGTGGATTAGACGAGTGTGTTTAACTTGGTGTCTGGTCTGTCGCTTTAAAATCCGGGCCACCTTTTATACTCGAGACGGGGGCCATTTTGGTCACCCAAATGCGCGTGCGTCCTCGCAATTTCAGCGGTCGCGAAAGGTGTGGCTGTATTTAAATCGCCATTGCGGCACGCTGCATACTTAATAGATGTAGTTGTCCGACGTGAAACGATCCGCAGTCGTCTTGTCACATCTCGCCGATTTCATGAGTCCGAGGGGGCCTGCATTAATTTACTCTGTCAAATATCATTAATCATAACAGGAGAAAGAGGGAGAGAGTATCTCCTAGTTTCTGCTCATCACCGGGATTGGGTACCTTCAGCACCCTGTTGAGTGTGCATACTGGAGAAACAATAATAATAATAATAAAGGCTTCTCCAATTCGCGGGTCCAATTTGCGGGTGAATCGAGAAATGGAGTGCGCCTGGTGGCGAGAGAAGAGCAAGCGACGGTGCTAACAATAAACGCGGGACGCGCGCGCCGGCGCGTCGATTTTCATGATGGCCGGACACAACCTCCTGTTCCGAAGTGAAGCTACTGCTAAAATCCGCTACAGATCCGTACTAGACGCTCTGATATCGGTGGTGCAGTGTTCCCGGACAACAGCGTCCATCTTCGCAAATAGCTCATTGTGCACAACCGATAACTTCTTCACAGCTTCGATCTAAAAGGAAAGAATAGGGCCTCCATTTAGAAGACGAACCAGCTCGAACCCTGTTTTATAAATGAATACTGACTGGACTGATTACCCTGCTATTCACGGTTTTCAAGAATGTGCCCGCCGGGTTGATGATGGAGCAAACTTGGTCCTACGCCTTGGCCAGGCCGCTAGAATAAATATCTGCGCATGTGGGTGAGTACTCGAGTCCTGCATGCTGAGAAGACAGCGTATAATTGCGTTCGATAAATTCGTTCTTAAGTGCGAAGTTGTGCATGAGGCGAGTGGCACTTGCATTGTAGGCCTCGACGCTTTCGGCGGCCATCTGACTGAAGCGTTCCTCGTATGGAATCGGGGCCTGGTTGAGTACTCATATTCGTTGATTAATTGGACAAAGGAGGCATGGGTAAGCGTACCCGCGTGTAGTAAATAACAGAAGCTATTGCCTTCTGACACTCAGAGGACGCCACCAGTAGGTACTAAACAAAGTTCTAGATGGGCGTTTGAACTCCCGGCCGGACAATCGAGAGAAATCGAAATACACGAGAAGGTCCGAAATGGGGCAGTACCTTCGCGGCGAGTACGAAACGATGGGTGATCTTCAAAAGGCAGACCTGAAGAGGGATTTTAGTCTTTTTTTTTTGCGACCCCAAAGGAGATTTTCGTGCTCACCTCGACGAACTCGACCTGAAACGGGAGGCACTGGAAACACATGGATGCCCCATCGATGACGAGGAATACAAAGCCGTTATCATCAATTCCCTTCCCCCACGCTACGCCCATTTCATTTCCGGTATTTCATCCGCTGCTTGGGTCAGCAAGACGACGCTGAAGCCCGCCGATTATACCAGCACAGTCCAGGCTTGATATGACCGGCTCACCGTGGAAAGGCACGCAGAAGCAAGGCGAACATGTCGGAGGATGCAGCGCTAGCCGCATACATCGCGGCATACCCGGGACCTAGTGCTTCACAGAGCCCAAGCACGAAGGGAAAACACGGCGGATCGAGCTGGGACTCTGACAGCGATTCCGAGGAGTGCGACGAAATCTCTCCTGCGGATGCTGTGATTTTGGTGGACACAGAAATCGCGCCATCCACCGGGCTTGAGGCAGTTGATATTGCCGCCGTCGCAGCTGCTCTGAAAAGCGATAAGCCGGGTGAGCTCCACGACTCGGGAGCGACAAGACACATGAACCTCTACCGAAACGATTTTGCTATATCACGCCACGCGCAATCGCCGCCACAAACAAGCAGAGTTTCTTCGCCACAGGCATTGGCAAAATGTTCATCAGTTTCCCAAACGGCGAGAAGCCTTCAAAATTGAAGTTGACGATTGTCCTGTATTGCCGCGATCTCGCCTTTAGCTTGATATCCATCGGCCGCATCCATGACTCAGCCTGTACGGCGCTTTTCGGGCACGACCGCAGCGAAATCCGCGGCATGAATGGCGACATAATCGGTCGCATTCCCAAGAGGAACGGAGCATACTGGACAACGCGTAACCCAGAGGTTTTTGTTGTTCGCGGCAATCAAGCGCATGCAGCGAGAGTGAGCCCAAACCTGGCGGAGTTCCATGCGCAGAGGGGCCAGACATCCCTGGACACTGCGCAAACAATAAACAAGACCGTCATCAAAGGGGGGGTAAACGAGATCACCTGTACCAATGCGTCGCTTGAGGGGGAGGGAAAGATGATGTTCAATCCCCGCATTGTTACCGTGACGCCAGCCGCAACAGCACCTAAAGCCACAGTAGACGTGAGCGCTGAATGGGGCTAGAACTTGCACTTTGAAGGAAGACGAGATATAAAAAGTGTGGCAAGAGGAGTGGTGTTTGTGTTTGTGCATGGCGGACAGCCGCTGACAAAGCACGCTCTCGGATCAGCCGACGGCACAACCTAGTTGAGCCTTGGTTGAACGTAGCACGCTTGCTATCAGCTTCGGCTGCTTCGCCGATGGAGCCTACTAACATCGTTTGAAAATGAAACCAAAATTTCCGTCAAAACTTGGCCTCTCGTGGGCCCTAGCTGGGAAAGTCTTGTTCGTTGGTTTCTCTTACGAGAGCGATTCTTCAATCAGATCAGTCCAGTGGAAGTCTTTGAACTATTCTCGGCACTGTCATGAGGCTTCGAAAATCGGCTGGGAACGTCGCTCCGACTAGGACCGATTCTGAGTGCCGTGTACTTGAAGTGGGCTCCAGGGAGCTGGCGGACTGCTCGGGTAAAAGCTCCTCTTCTGCTGCCTTTTGAACATGATGGGCTCTTGGATTTACAGCTTGCAGCACGTCCGGGACCCGAAGTCGAATTACTGCCAAAAGGCGACGGTGCCCTGCAGCGAAACCACGCGGAACTGGGGCTTATTATCATTTACAGAGTACGCGGACCGAGCTGATGGGATGGCAATGTAACAACCTTACTTGTTCCAATAAGTCAAGTCGTGCAGAAAATCGGCTGAACAAGAAGAAAACCGATGCAACCCCTTCGGTTACAGTCAGAATGCATATACCGTCATTTCACTCTCCTAAACACAGAAATGAAATCGTAAGAACACAGCCCGGAAACCGTAAGACGAATCACAAACCAACTCGTCCACCCCAATGAGCTGATCTTCGCCAATCATAAATGCAATGTGTGCGTTCGGCACCGGACGCGTGATGAGTCGGTACGGGAGGCAGGTGGTTACCGCGTTCTTGAACACGCTGCCGTCGGAAATTGTGCTTGGTTCTCTGCACACCTGAGAGTCTGACTCGGGATTGACGCCCGGGCGCGATGCGCTCATGCCGAAATCCACGATTTGGATCAGATTTGGAGCTGCTGGGGTCTGAGGGAGGACGACGCGTTCGCCGTGCACGTATCTGCACCGACATCTCTCAGCGTTCCTGCGGGCGCGTGTGAACGAGCCTACGAACCGGAACCCTTCCTGATCCGTCCCAGGCAACATACGCGAGTGCTGTGGACCCCAATCATCCCAGGGAACGACCTCACCCCGCCTCGATAGCTGCGCCCGGAGATACCGGTGCGGAATAAACAGCGAATACATATCTTCGGAGTATTCCAACAAAAGGACACATAGTCGACTTTCGTTTGATTTTGAGAACAGCTTTCCGGCTGCTGGGGCGGCGCGGAAAGGGCTGCTGTGGGGGATGAGATCTAAAATTGTCTGGTCTTCGATCATCTCCGGTAGCTTGAGGACGGCTGACAGTGTAGGAGTGTTGCTCTCTCTCCCTTCGAAGCCCCAGATCTCGATTTGGCCGGAGCCGATCAAATTTGCGAGTAGAAATGCGTGCGGCGAGAGGAGGCTCAAACTAGTACTGTATGCAGTATGTGTCTCCGCAACATCCTGTTTAGCGTGGTGAATAATGGCAGCCCGATGCAGATGCAATGCCATACCGCGATTATGATCCCCTCCCGCCAGTTGAGCAAGACAATTCGGCCGGAATGGCAGAAGAATAGGCTGAAGACATCGTCTGCAAGTTCGACGGAGAGATCAAGCAGGAACTCGTCGAGCGGAAACGACATAACAGGAACAGCGGCGAGGGGGTGTGGTTTCAGCAATGAGAGGGTGCGATATTCCACGTCGAGACAGTTATTGTTGGTGTTTTCGGATACAAATGCAACAAGGTCCTGGGTAGGATCGATGACAAAGTCTCGCGGCTCCATGCCGGGATCACCCGGGGACGACGTCGTTTTCACCGTGGGATCCCGAGCGGAAGGAAGCGAGACTGTGGTAAACGACCCGAGCTCGATGTTCTGTTGCGCAATAACGCCATCGACGAGATCACATACGCTAGAGGCCAGATCTATCGGGATGACGGTGATCGAAGTCCAGTTTAACTTGAGCCATGCGCGGCGGCGTTCGTATAGCGCTTCTAGCTTCTTTACGGATGGTGAGTTTCCAGAATCACCAACGACCATCCCGTCTGCCCATAGCTCGATCGTGTACCGGAGCCCGGTTGAATTGTCGATGGTTTCCTTCCACAGACGACAGACCTTTACAAGCTGCGATTAATCATTTTCGGGAGCCTCGAGGATAGCGAAGACTTACTGAAGAACAGGATTGAATAAGCGTTTTACCATCCAGATGGTTGAGTACATCCAAGGTGATTTCCGGCGGTAGATTACCAAGGGAGAGTCGAGGCATAGATTCAAGATGGCAGTTTGCGACAGAGTCAAATTGATCCGAGTCGGCGTTTGCCGTGATCGGTCCCATCACCTTTTTTTGATGCGAATGTAGCTTGGTGTCGAGTTGGGCAACAATTGGGCAGCAAATACGCAGGCAACATAAATCCTTTTTCTCCTGAGGAGGGCGGCATTCATCTGGAACCCGCTTCGATTTGAATTGGTCTCCTAGAGACTGGGTAGGTTAGCCTCGGAAAATATGGACCAGTCTCGGGAAAACACAAGGAATTGCCATCAAGGGGCCTTCTCGCGCATTGACCAAGATGGTGGAGAATTTCCATCAGGTCGTTCTTTCATCCGTAAAAATCAAAAGAACTAAAGAACAGATTTAGGGTGCCCAACTCTCTTATGTCTGATCGGTTTCATTTCGGATTTTTCATAGAGCTTCAAACCTTCCCTGGCGCAACCTTCATGTAGACAACAGCCGCAGAAATGACATTGGTTTAGTTCTGCTTGCGCAAAAGATGACTTGACATGCATAACACCTCTTTGCTCGGTTTGGAATTGGAAGTACTACTTCAATCACATATGCGATCTGTGAAATGAATTACTTGAGAGCTCGGAAGAAAAATAAAGGCGACATACCGACACACAAGCTTCAGCTGGAAGTTAATAACGTTTGGGCCGTGTTCCAATCTGAATCGTCATCCCATCTGCTGCGAGCTGCCGCAGGGCAACACAAAGGTTCTCCGCAGGGATCGTGCTTTCAACCTGGACAAATTCGATCTGTTTACGGCGGATCAAGAGAGCTTTGGCTAGCTTCTGGTCCCACAGCATCGATGGGGCGAACCACCGACACGATAGGTTTGTTAGTTTTGGGACCAGGTGCGGTGAATTGGCGAGAATAGTGACGAAATGGTCGGCGGCGGTGTTCGTAGGCCCAATTAGCTCTACATGCGTGAGTTCAGGAAGGAGGTAGAGACATTCCTTTATCTCTTGGTAAGCCCAATCACCCTCCATGCTGTCGAAACCCAACACGATTTTTTGCAACGGAGGTGAAGATCGCTTCAGAAATTGGAGCACATCTTGGAATTCCAGGTCGCTTAACGGGCAGTAGAGAGTTTGGGGGCGAGGCATGGAAATATAGTGCAAAATCCTCTCGCTGCTGTATACATCAGGGGATGTTCCAAACTTGAGATGCTGCATGAGGGGGAAAACCACGACCTCTGTTGGGCGATTGCCGTACTGGTCCTGGTGGTAGTCCACTTGGTCGACGGTGCATTCGATAAGATTAGGACAGGCGCGTAATATGTCCATGGTTGCACCAGTGGTAGTGTAGTCCTCCTTCTCCTCTCCAGCTGATCCAATGATCTTCAAAGTTTTAAGAAGCAAGAACGGTCGGTGAGCTGTTATAAGGCGAATGTCGTCGGGGTGGTGGTGCATCGTCAATTCTTGCAGCCGGTCTGCGTGTCTTCCCACGGCCGCCGCAATGCCGGCATCGAGGCCTTTTGGAAGGGAGAAATGGACAAAGAGCGACGACTTGCTCGACTAGACCAGGCATCCAGGATTTTGGCGAGGTCGAGCAGAGGATCGTCAACATGAACAGAAACCCAAAGTCGGATGTAGAGAGGGCAATATACGTCCACATATTCACTGCGTTCCCACCCCCCGTAGACCGACCTCTGTCTACATACGTAGTTCTACATGCGGCGACATGCGGCGATCTTCGGCTACGTCCGGCTACCTATGTGTACACCGAGACCCGTGGCGAGCTTGATCTACGTCCGGCTACCGTCCGGCTACATGCCGTAGACACGGTCCATCTACCCGTCGGCTACCCGTCGGCTACGTAAGTCTACGCGGTAGACATATGTAGACCCACCTCGCTCAACTTCATGACGCAGATTTGCCCCCATCTTGCAAATAAGTAAGTTCAAATGACCATTCTTTGGGCATCCCGCTGCTTCATAGGTGCGTCGGTAAGCGCCAAGTTAATAATGATTCGGAGTCCGAGCCTACATCATTGATCCGCCGTTGCCAATCACAGCCATCAATGATGATCAATCGCTGCGAAATCTCGAAATTTACTTGAAATCTTGGGAAATTCCACACTTCAACTTGATTCTCTTTGAGTTTCATCAGCCCATTCTGGATCCTCAAATTGACTCAGGTGCGTGTACATGTGTCTACATCCGCCTACGTGCGGCTACGGCGGTCTACATGTGTCTACGTCGGTGTAGGTGAGTGAATGAATGTACAGCTATGTAGACCAATGTAGACTTACTGTGTCTACATAGTGTGGACACAGGTAGACACAGGCTTCCATCTACCCTTCGTCTACGGGGGTAGACGGACCCTCTGTCTACATGAGGTGGGAACGCAGTGATTGCAGATATTCAGAAAGAGCATGGGGGCGTCGCGCCGTGGCCAGGGTGAGGGGCGGGGGGGAAGGCATTGGATGAAGACCTCGGACGAAATTTCGAGCGGCAAGCGTGCGACTGGGTCAATGAGGGCGTTTAGTTGGCGCTGGGCAGCACTTTTACTGTTTTCCAGCTGTTTCAGTACCTCAGGCTCTTTCTGCCGATCGATGTCGCCTGGGAGCTCGTCGATGCGCCGTTGGATTCGGGCGATGGACATAGGTGCATAGAAGGATGAGCTACTATATACTTATTATAGCCCATAGCTAGGTATGTCAATGAAGGCTCTCTCACGCGAAGTTTATAACGCGAATTCGACGACGATCCGAGTCTGCGACAAATTACCTCTGTAGTGTCTTGGAAGCTAGAAGATCTGTCAGGTTTGTGGTACAGACTTGTGGAACGGGTGTCTCGCCTGTATTCTAATCGGTTGTAGTATGAGGCCGAGTACTGGGTTTGAGTTTGAGGTTCGCAAAGGGTTTGTGGCAAGAATGGTTGTTGATGGCATCAACACGAATTCGGATCAGACTTCGGCCGCCTGCTAAGTGTTCACGAAAAAACATTCAAGTTCGCATTGGCCGACAGTAATACACCAGGTGAGGAAGAAAATCCCTTACAGTAATACATGGGGCTCCAGACTAGTTTATGGTTACAATTACCACATTTCTTTCGATGTTTTCTTTCGTACTAAGTATGTACTAGTACTTTACTAGTAAGTGCAGTAATCCGAGTCAGAAGAACGGGGTCTGTGAAATGGAGCAGTAGTACTTGAAAGGTCGGACGGAATAAACGACACGCACCAGAAGACGGAGCTTTCTTCGCTGGATACTCCTATCTGGATCGCCATCACGAGCTGTCGAAGCGTGACACAAATTTCCTCCGCAGGGCGTTCAATGGCTAGAAAGCCTTCGAGCTTCAAATTTTTGATGTGTGTGCGGCGGACTAAGAGCGCATTGGCCAGGTTTTGGTAGAACGATGTCGACGGCCGAAGCCACCGCATTGTGATGCTAGAGAGATGTGGTGCCAAGGGCGGGGAATCGGCGAGAATGGCAATGAAACGGTCGGCGGCATCGTCCGCAGGTAGAATTAGCTCTATCTCCATAAGTTGGGGAAGGTGAGAAAAACATTCATGCATGCCATCCCCGGTCTAGTTGATCTCCACTTCGTAGAAGCCTAACACAATTTTTTGCAAAGGAGGTGACGGACGCTTCAAAAATCGAAGCGGATCTCCGAAGTCCAAGATGAACGAAGGAAAGTAGAGAGTTTCCAGGTGATGCGTCGAAATGTGGTGCAAGATGCGCTCGCTGCTGTAGGACTCAGGGGATTCCGAACTTGAGATGCTGCATGTTTGAAAGGGATAACACCTCCGATGCGACATCGTCCCCGGTCCTCCGATGTTGATAGAGCACGTCATGGATGGTGCACTCGACAAGATTGGGGGAGGCACGCAACAAGTCCATAGTTGCCTCAATTGCCTGGTCATATTCTCCGTCCCCCAATGAGCCAGATATCGTCAACGTTGTAAGATGCATGAACGGCCCTGCGCTTGTTACAAGGTCTATGTCGTCGTCGTCGTCATGCATCATCAAGTCCTGCAGCCGATCTGCATGCTGCCTAATGACTGGGGCAATGTCGGAAGAGAGCCATTTGGAAGGGAGATGGTCAATGCGCGAGTTCCCGCTCGTTTAATCCAAGCGTCCAGGAGACTCGCCAGGTCATCTACGGGGCGAGGGTCCGCATGAATAACACCGCATGAATAGTAGCCCACAGTTGAGCTGTGGAGACCACAATATCCATCCAAGAATTGCAGACATTGAGGAAGAGCATCGGGATGTGGTGAGCCCCAGGCGCGGGTCGTGAGGGAAGACATTTGAGGAAGATGTCGGATGAAATCTCGAGCGGCAACCGTGCCACTGGGTCGAGAATGGCGTTTAATTGGGCTTGGGCAGCGCTTTTCCTACTTCTTTTCCTATTTTCCCGCTTTTTCAGGAACCTCTTTCTGTCGAATAAACTTTTTTATTGTAGCCATATTTCTTGTACAGCGGCCTGACATTAATGAAATACGTGGACATTAATGTGGTGAATCAGGAAAGGACGTACGCGTATTCCTGCTCCGAACGTTTGCGGTAGAGCATGCTGTGGCACAGAAGTTAGCAATAGAATTCTTTCTCCAACGACTCACTTGTGTTTCATCTGCTCGGTAATGTCAAGTGGAGAGAACATAGAGAACTTCTATCACGTCGTAATCTGGTCTCGGACCCGCATCTTCTGCGCGCTTGTGAAGTCGGGTCCGAGACTACATAGTCGTGGTGGTTGCCACTGATGCCGCATTGTTCATCAACAGCTCGGCCGGTCCGACGTTCGTCAGCCGCCATTCCGAGTTTCAACAGAACGGTTTAGTCCCCATGCGGGCAAACTACCATTCGGATGCGACCACCGATAATCCCGACACGTGGCTGATTTAACTTATTCGGTAGCTACAGTCGAAGATGATGTTATACTAGAATATTTACCCCCTGTACATGCTATCATGGCTCCTGGGGTATTACTGAACTAATGAAACCGGGTAAGAAGCGTTCCACCCGTTCGTTAGTTGCGGTCCACAACGTCCGTTGCCGATCATCTCGTTTGTCGTCGGCGGACGGTGGCACCAGTATCTGCGCAGCGTGCATAACGAGTACGACGTTCTTCAGAGACTCTGGAACGGCCTCGTACTGCAAGATTTTGATCAGATGAGCGGGATAAGATGGCTGGCAAAATTCACCAGTTGGTCGCCTTTGTCAATATTCATTAATCGATCCAGTAAATCGAGGATCTGGATCCATAGAATACGAATATCCGCCTTTGCTTGATTGTCGCGCACTTCGAAATGCATGAACGCTGTGCAAAGAAGAGCAGATGCACGTAGTCGTGTCTCAGGCATCCCTTTCGGGTCACGGTTAAACACTTGAGGTTTTAGTAGCTCGTCTAGAAGAGGGAAAATGACCCTGTTGAAGATTTCTTCTGCTTGTTCCGAATTGGCTTCGTCGAACAAGATATTAGGACCCAACAACATTTGTTGTAGCTGACTGATCGCGCTATGGCGCACTTCGCGAGCAGCGTGCGTTGACTGTCGACCAAGAGAGATGATCAAGGGCAAGCATAATTGTCGCCAGGCTGTCAATAGTGTCAGGTGGATGAAGGACAATTTGGGGCTTTAATACCTTGCCCTCGTGATAAATGCGCCGACTCCGATAAAGGACTCATGAACTTTTCGAGGTTCACAATCAAGTCTATCGCCTTTCTCCCTCGTTCTATTTGAGACGAGCTAAAAAGAAATGTGTTAGCTATCCTAGTCGGCCATTCAGCCTTACACGCACTTTGCAGACAGCAAAGGTTCACGGTGACGCCCTTGTTGGTTAACCGCTACATCGGCGCTTGTGGCAAACTCGTCCAACAGGTTTAAAAGTCCAGCGAAGTTATCTATTGTCACAGTCTGGTCGGGACCGTCCGAAGCGAGGGTGGTAATCAGCTCGAACGAGGGCCGTGCAGCCTCGGGATGCGATACTGTTGAGCGAAGGAGTGCAAACACCAGATTCCACTCCGTCTGAGAGCTAAATTGGGTTGGCAAGATGGAATTGCAGCGCAACGTCAAAAACAAACCTGATGATCCCCTTGTGGTTCTGAACGAGTAGAAGTACTCCAGCAACGATCTGCTCTGTGACAGCAGTCCCCACTGAAGGCGGTAAACGCGATAGAAGGTCGAACGAAACATAAATCTGGTCGCGGAGCAAAGGCTGCAAATGGCCATCAGTGATGGGGCGGTAAAGCATGGATGAACCTTACTTTTTTGGCCACGATTAAAGACAGGCGCAAGAGGCCTACCACTGCTCGCTCGATCAAGAGGAAGCTGTATTGTGTCGAAGTGGCAAGCAGCGCCGATAAATGTTTAAAGACTATAGGCCTACTGAATGATAAGACATGGGAATATTCAATCCAATGAATACACCTGCCAGAGGTCTTCGATATATTGCGACGTTTGGCAAGCTATACTGACCATGGTTTCCAAAAGGAACACAGACGCAGGATCATAGGGCAAGGAATACGAGCCATCACCCATGGACGTATGATTGCTGTCGTCATCAGACCCCTGTTTAAGCCTTGCAACGGTTCGGTCATGGGCCAGTGCTTCAAGGGCCCGAACGGCTGCTACCAGAGCCTCGACATCCAATTGCCTGTTGCGGCATTAGCGGATTCGAGGGAAAATCGGAAATAGAACGAACCTAATCTGACTGTACAGCTCATCCAGGCGACAGGACAAAATGCAGTCGATCGTGCACAGAGTGTTCTCCACAGCGGCATCTGTTGCGTCAGGGGCCAGGGCGTCCGAACTGGCTCCGTACGGAGTCATCAAATAGGATGACAATGCGGATAGCAATCCTCCGTCGCTTCTGGGCGCGACTCGTGGCGGATGACTGCCCCTCAGCGGAATCATTGACACACCGCCAAGGAAATCTTCCATTTGCAACATCCGCGTCGGAAGCAGCGAATGTAAAAAAAGGTTTTGGAACATCTCGAAGATCTGATAAAAAGTCAAATCTTGCAGTTAGTCAGAACGAGCGTTCACGTACTTGGGACCATCCATCTCGCAGGGCGTTGCCGTTGTCGTTTACGATATTGAACAAGACCACGGCAGCAAGTTGGCCCTTGAAGTTGGTGCCGAATTTAACCGATAAATTAGATACGGTGATGGACTGTCCCTCGACATCGACAACAGGGAAATTAGGAACTTGTCCCGGAATAAACTCCGACAAAAGGGTGGTGGCCTGCGACAGAGAGACGACGACGAAATCGAATACATCAGGCAACTGGAAGTTTCCAGCCAGTGTAGCGCACTGCCGGAACCCAGCAATGGATCTCTGGACGATGTAGTCGTCATCAAAGCTAGTAAAGGCGTATGCTATTGCGGAGAGGACTGGTTTCCAGACGGACTTGAACATGTCGACATCGAACTGGGATGAATTGCAGGTTATCAAACTGCCTAAAAAACAAAATAGCGTCAAAATCCGAGCGCATTTTCAAGTTCCCATTGACATGCCTGCTTCCCGCGAACGAGCGAGGAGATCTTTCCAGGCATATTCGAAACCGAGTTGGCCGGTATGCTCTTCAGGCATAATGATCTCCCTCTTGCGTATCGAGTCGTAGATGTTTTGCTGTCATAAGAGTGAGTTTTGACCTACGGCAGCACGACGTCACAAACCAGGAATTCTGGGGAGAAATCAGTGTTGTTATTCACCCCTCGGAGATTTTTCTTGTAGTCTTCGACCGTCATACGTGCCTGCTTTGCAGGAATTAGCTACATCCGAACCAAAGGATATGAGCACGCACGCGAACTTGAGGGTTATGGAGATCGGTGTTAAGTAAGATGACCGAGAACGCCAGAACGTAGACTGCGTCTGCATTCTGAATCTCCTCTGTACCCCGTGTTTTAGAATGAACGCTGGAAGAAGTTCCAAAAAATACGAACCTGGACCTGAAGCAAAGTAGATTGACGCGAACGTCTCCGTTATACGGTCGATCTGTTGAGCCTCTCCCGGGAGTCGGAAAGTCTCAAGAAGTTCTCGCAATGCATCCGCGACCGATTTCTATAGAACCCGTTTAGGCATATCAGAGTATTCACAACTGGAACGGACATTTCTGAAGTCGATGAGGCCGATAAATGCTTTCAGCAAGGGCCGGTTCTCTTCCCTGGAGATATAGTCTCCTAAAAGACGCTTGTCGAGTCTGGCACAGCCTTTAAGGAAGACGGCCAGATTGTGAGCGTTCGCGCTCTCCGGCGCGTCTGCGGGCAAATCCGTGTACATAAATCGGTTCTCCTCGAGGAACACGATACCCTTTTTCGGTTTGGCGTTGAACTGAGCGGCCGCCGTGACGACGAGTTTCTTCTGTGACTTGGCCTGTATTAGTGATTCCGGTTCCGGATAGTCCTGAAGCATCGCCCAAATAAGAGTTAGTCGGAAACAGTGGAAACATGACTGACTATCGGCCAAGGTTGTGCAGCCTGCAAAAGGGAAATCACCATCGAAGACTTAGGACAAAACAAGCGCACATACGCCTTCGGCACGGTCAGCCATATCGTTCACAAACGCGAGCAAAAGGTCCAGACAGAGATATTGCACGTTTCGTTGGCGCGCATCGAATCCGCCAGGATAATGTGACGGATGAACGACCTAAAACAAATCAATGGGCATCCACAGTAATGTCATCTGTTCCCACCTTGGTCAGGAACTCGATGAGGCGCTCGAAGAGGTTCTCGGAATTTATATCGCAATCGTAGTTGATGTAGAGATCCACCATGAAGCTCGGGTGGCGAGAGATCTGGCTCAGGATCTCTAGGATCAAGTCGCGCGTTTCACCGCGGGCGGGAGTGACCAGCACCCTCGACGGTGTCGTGGTCCCCGTTTCGACGTCCTGTTTTAACTCTGAGGGCCCAAGGGTAGGCGGGGTAGGTGGCGCCATTCTATCTATCGTAAACGCCAGGAAAAGCTCTTGGTGGAGCTTCAGATGCTGCCGCATTGTATCAAAGATAGTCGATATGGTGTGCAAGGAGGACTGGAGAACAGATATATTCTCGGACCGAGCGAGTTGGAACAGGAATTTGCACCCGGAATCCAGGACGAGTATTTTCAAGGACGGGAAATCCGGGATTCGCGGCCCAGACGCTTCGAATGCCGCGTTGAGGATTCCAAGCGCAACGAGCCGGGCCGAATCTGTGTGTTGCTGATCGGTGGGGTCCAGCATGTTGATGAGGACACGAAGGAGCTCTAGGATGGAGGGAAGCCCATCTGCGTTCCAATTGATTAAACAGGGGAAAGGGAAGAACATTCTGAGAGGCACATACACTCAGGTCGCGCAACTGGAGCTCGAGCGGCATCATCGAGACCATGAGAGCTCTCGTCCCCGTCAACGAAAATCTCCTGCGAGTTGTCTTCGCTCAGAGTCGCCTCGGCTGTTGACACGGTCATTCGGATTTCGGGATCCGGCGCATCTTCGTCGGCAGCAAGTAATTTTCCCTCCTCAGTGCTAGGGTTCAGAGAGTGAAGTCGCGAAAAGACAGTGTGAGCCAGAGCCTGCATAGTATTCTCGGCCGAGCGTCGCAACGTTTCTTAAGAATGTTAGATTGACGCCCTAAAATAATAGTAGGAACAGACCCACCAGTCAGACGCATCTGGCAGCAGGTTGTCAGCACGTTCTCGAGCATTTCGCATACTTCTGCATCACCCAGCCTGTCTCCTACTTCTCCGCATGTACAATCGTGTATAACGGTCACGATTCGCAGCAGGACGACCTCATCACCGGAGGAATCACTCGCTTCGAACTTGCAATGGGACACCGAGCTGCTCAGTTCAATCAAGGCTGCCTCGATGGAACGCGAACGCGAAGATATGATGCCACATGCGAAGAAACTGTGCAGGGAGGAGAGTGCAGCTGACGTGATGGGCCCAGTGGACAAAGGAGACCGGATAATGGCGAAAAAAGGTGCTAGCATCGTCGGCAGGGGCAATTTCATTATATCTAACTCCCGCGGTCAGTCCACGTACGACCCGGTACCCATTTCAAGTAGTAGCACACCTTCGACGTCTCTGACCGTCCGTTTGAGCTCCTCGAATCCCAACATGAGATACGCCTCTCTGCTAACCCTCCTAACCGACTGGGAGCTGTTGGATAGACGCAGCCCGACATTGCTGCCGAGTTCAGAATCCCTCGCGTTTGGCATAGAGTGTATTGCAGAGGCCCAGCGCGAATTTTTGCGCATCGCCGATGTGACGGACACAATCTCCGAGTATAAGACATGCTTGGGAGAGATCGTCCTGCGCGTATCGTTGCTGGGGCCTGAAGACGCCATAACGTTGCTGGCAAACAGAAGCCAGCTTAACACAAGCTGAACACGTTCATAACACGTCGCCGAACGCGTTTGTTTGGCGACGCTTGGAAGACGCCACGTATTGTGAAAGACGTCCGCCTCTGGAGTCCACAACGTAGCCACGTATCTCCACGAACACAGCTCGGCCGTAAAATTTCCTTGTCAAGTAGATGACAAGAGGGATCGGCACTGGCAATTGCCGGAGCGCCGCTGATCCGGAACAATCAACACAGTTAAAGTTTCCTACCTGGCTTTGAAGTTTTTTTGTTACGCATGTTCAGATAAAGGAGATCGCTGCCAGCCTGCCAGGGCTGCTCCGGAATTATTCGGTGGCCTCAGGCTGTGCGACGAGTGACGACACCCTGATCCTAGCCAAACCCGGGGGGAAAGTGAACACGCAGTCGTCGGAAAGGAACTGAGCACGAGAACTATACATCCGGTTTTATTCGGCAATTCGCGGACATCGAGGAAGGTACAATCTATCGTTTTCGATTTTCGAAGGCGCCCTTTCGTGATTCAAAATCGCCGATGCTTGCTCACTGGATATGCAGGAGAGACTGACGCTGCGAAATTAATTACTGGAGAGTTCGTGGAAGAAATGAAAATAACGCACACCACCTCAAATGTAATTATGGCCCTCGGTTCCAACGTGAATTTGCATCCCGGCTGCCGCGATCTGGCGCAGCGCCACGCAGACGTGTTTCGCAGGGGACTCGGGATAACCTCCATTGCCATACCTCCATTCAACGTGCACGAGGTCAACGTGCACGAGGTTAATGTGTTGACGGCGGACCGACAGTGCGGAGACTAGTTTCTCGTACCACGGCGTCGATGGATTGATGCGCTGCAACGAGATCCTAGAGAGACAGGGTACCAAGTGCGGTGAGCTGGCCAGAATCGTCACGAAATCGGCAGCGGCGCGGTGTGTAGGCTGAATAATTTCTATTTGCGTGAGTTGGAGAAGGAGGGAAAGGCATTTCTCCATTTGGTCCATGCTCCAGTCAACCGCCGCCAGGGTCTCGGAACCTAACACGATTTTTTTGCAACGGAGGAGAAGACCGATTCAAAAATCGAATTAGACCTGTGAGTTTCAGGTGGTGCGCAGGGAAGTGAAGAGTTTGGAGATGAGGCGTCAAAATATAGTCCAAGATGCGCTCGCTGCTGTAGAAATAGGGGTATCTCCCGAACTTGAGATGTTTCATGTGGGGAAGAACTAGGACCTCTGCCGCTGGGTTTTGCGCCGGGTTTTGGGATTCGTAAACCACTCTGTCGAATGTGCATTCGATTAGATTGGGGAAGACACGCAACAGGTCCATCGTTTCATCAATGGTGAAGCGGGATTCGCCGCGTACGGCGACCATCGTCAAAATGTGAAGGAAGGGGAACGGCCACGCGCCAATTACAAGGGCTATGTCGTCGGGGTCGTGGTACATCGTCAATTCCTGCAACCGGTCTGTATGCTCTTCGACGACTGCTGCAATGTCGCCAGTAAGGTTTGTCGGAAGGGTGATAGACAAAGCGCGATTGCCTGCTCGGGTAAGCCAAGTAGCCAGATGATTCGCCGGATCAACAACTGATTCGTCCACATGAATGGCAGCCCAAAGCTCTGGCGTCGAGAGCGTGATATCCGTCCAAGCATTACAGATATTCAGGAACAGCAGAGGCGCGTCGCTCGTGTTAGGCCCTGGGCGGACGGGAAGGCATTGGATCAAGATATCAGACGAAATTTCCAGGGGCAGTCGTGCCACCGGATCGCGGATCGCGTTGAGCTGGCGCTGGGCAGCACTTTCATTGCTTTCCAGCTGTTTCAGCACCTCTTTCTGCTGAATGATATCGGCTGAGAGCTTGTCGATGCGCAGTTCCAGTTCTTCGGAGGACATGCTCGCAACGAGGGCGTCTTGAAAGCGATGAGAAGTCTGCAAGGAGTCTGCGTGGTCTGCCAGAAAGTGTCAGAATTCGAAGAAGATGTCTTGGGGAACTCCTCACTGGTTATGAAATAAATCGGACGCGGTTGCTCAGCACGAAACAGCGCGTGAAGCTTGAAAGAAGACTCGGAAGCAAAGCCGGCTAAGCTTATGTAATGCGGCCAATGTCCACGCTATCGCCTTGCTCCCGACGGAAAAGACTACAGGAACGAGGTACAGTCAAACCCCTCAAGACCCATACCTCTCGGTGGAAAGGCCAAGGTATGGGTCTTGAGGGGGTATGGGTCAATAGGTTTTTTCGAAAAAAAAAATCAAAAAAAGGATTTTTCGCGACTACACAATGTGCGCCGTATGTAGCATTATCTACGTGGCTCTAGTAAAGAAATCAGTAATTGTAGTATCCGACATGGCATTTGTGGCGTCCAACTGTGTCTGGCGGCCGAAAGTAGCGAGGAGCGCATCGAGGTCGCGTGCGTATGTATCACCGAGTGTGGTGACGAAGCTCGTAGTCGGAGGCATCTTCGAGGACATCCAGAGCCCGCCGCTGGTCGATCATGTTGGCGGGACCATCGAGCCAGGCATTATCTGCCGCATCGAGGCGCTCTTCGCGCTGGAGCCGGTCCTCGAGAGCTGTCTTGCGTTTGCGGACATGTTTTTCGAGGGCAGCGAAGCCTTTTTTGAGGAGCTCGATGCCTCCTTCCATAGTTTTCTGAGTATTTCGCGTGCAAATGAAAATTTTATTATGTCCGATCATCGCGGATTTTCCTTTTTTAGTAATAGTATGGGTCTGTGCCGCCGAAAATCACTATGGATCATGGGTTTCTACAAATGTATGGGTTTCGCCCGCCCACCGGCATGGTAACACGAAAAATCCATGGGTTTGAAGGGGTTATGGGTTTTCAGGCATATGGGTTCCGAGGGGTTTGACTGTATTGCCAAAAAGGTACAAGTAAAAGTACACCGATTCTATTATTCAGCGACCGGGAAGGCTGCGGGGCTCTCAAACCCATTCGCACCCACTGGGCGCCCTCTAAACGGCGCATTATCCCTCCGAAGGAGGATAGTCGCGGACGCCACACGATCTCGTACCCCGCCGCCGCCGCCAAGTCCGCCGTCCACGTCAGCATCGATTTATTCGTCAAAACGCTCGTGTCCAGCGTCAGCCCACGTCCTGATGCTGGTGCGCGAAGTTCTCGTGCGGCTCTGTGAAGCGCACGGCGCGAGGAACGTGAAGTGGTCCCGCCGCGGAGGAAGCGGTCGGGGCGGTACACCATCTCACTGAGGGGCCGTTCAGCTGCGGGTAGGTATCATGAAGAGAGGCGCACCGGTCATCTCCGACGGCTACCTCCACAATAAAGCGGCCGAGCTGCCAGATGGGCGAGTCATTCTCGCCGACGAGGGATGCCCTGCACGAACATCCGGGACCTGCCCACACTGTCGTTCTATGGCACGGTCAGGACGAGAGGGGCGAGCGTAACATAGAACAACTCGCATTCAGCATGCCCTGCACATCGGCGCTCGCATTCACTAGCCCCGCCGCCATTACGGTCGAGCCAAACTCGCCCTGCTCCTCGTCTGCGACTGCTGCAAACATAATCGTCACCGCCGGGCTAGCTTAGCCATCACGCGCGCGAGCTCCATTGCGACGGCGACACTGACTCATCGTCGTCTGCACAAGGTATCAATATGATTTGGATGCATGGAAGCTGGTGCTCACCTACCCCACCCAATCCGCACGTTCGACCTGCGCGGATCGTAGGGGCCCGAGACGACGCATACGCGGATTGGATCCGTCGAGCCCTGCAGCATGGGGCCCACGCAGTATGCTGAATGATACTCTTGGACGGCGTTTGGAGGTAGTTCGGGACCTAGGGGCGATTCAGAATGGATGGAGCATCGGACAAGCAGAAGGAGACGCACCCGCGCCGCCTAGAGGTCACGGCGAAGCTGCGTATCTCGGCAGCAATCCAGTCGCGCGCGGAGCCAATGCCCCACAGCGGGTCGGTATGGTTAGGCATGGTGTTGCGGGCGCCGAAGGACACGGGCTTGCCGAGAATGGCCTCAATCCGCGCAGGGCCCCTCTGCGCCATCATCGCGGCGAGCTCGCGGTCGGGAACCGTTCATATGTAGCGTGCTGGTCTCAGGCTGGGACGCGATCAGCCCCCAAGAAAACGAACACAAGAAGGGCCACCGACCTTTACTCAGAGCCCCAATTCGAACGATACTCTGGAAGAGATAGAGAGCGGAAGGTAGATTCTGTGGGATTCTCTTGATAGATGAGACCATGAACTGCGTTCGCCTTCAGATCAATTCTACTATCTAGTCCCACGTGGTTCTCCGCCAACAGCAGAGGATATGACTGCCGCGAGGCGCACTCGGAGACCTTGGAGAGTGGCAAGGCCCCGGCCGTCTGCGACTTGGCGAGGGATAAATATTCATTTTCGAGCTCTAACACAGGGTTTTTTTCAGCGAGCGAAATTGATTGAGACAATTGAGTTCACATTGAGCGCCGACTGCCCCATGAGCTCAACGAAGGTGCTATAGAACGAGAGGTTTGATGAGGAAAGGAAGACGCAGGGCGCGTTGTTTCAACTTGTTTGCGCTTGCTGTGAAATATCCGAATTCGGCTGCTGACACTGGCAGCTTGGCTTCATATTCCATCGTGCATCTTCGACTTGGATTGAATCACATTGGATCGTCCGTATCGTCGGAGAGATTTTTTGTCGGCATTTCGTAAGAGATCCCTCAGCTTCCATTGTCACTGTGGGCTCTATATCTGAAGTGCGACAGAAGGATTTTACTTAGCATTTGTTGCAAGCATCATCCTCATGTACATCAAAGAAGTTAGAACTGGAACTGCGCATCGAAAATCTCAGCCGATATCATTCGGCAGACACGGCGGACAGTGAGACCCAGACTTGTGTGGCCGTATGTTACTGTCGCTGCAACTCGGCACGTTCCGAAAGGGGACCTAGCTGAGCAACATCATTATCCTGAGTCTCATCCTGTCACTTGTACTGTGCCTTTCCCTTTGTCGCTTTGTCCACCGCTTCTTGCTTTGTTGTCCCGCCCTAATGTAGGCCGGGGAATATGTCCGATTCCAGTAGCTGAAGATTAGATCATAAATTACAGGCGCAGACCCGCCAGTGTTGCATTCCAGTTAGTAGTATGGTACATCGTAGATTAGTAAATAACACAGTATGTGTATAGAGAGACGGAGATGTGTGAATGGCCAGTACTCAGATGAATGGCGAGTAGATATTGAGGTGGGTCATCATGATGTATGGTCGTAAAATGGGTATGGGAGGCAAGGTTAGGGGATGTGAAGGAAAGCTAAGGCCAAGAGGTTATCACTTGCGTTCCCGGAAGACATACTTCAAAAGGCGCCAGATGGAGTTTCTCCTCTTCCGGACGGGGACTTCTGGGACGGAAGGCATCTTCTCGGAAAGGCGCCGCCATTCGCCGACCGTCTGCGGCCAGCGCTCAGGAATAGGCATCGTATCACTGCCAGTCAGCTCCCACGTTGCGGTCCGCGGGTGGCGCACGAACACGAGCCGGGCCTTGACATCCGCGGGCACATTCTGTGGTACATCCTCCACACGAAATTCTGCCGTCGACTCAACCCTCTCCAGCCGCGGACACGCCGTCGTCAAGAATGCGACGAAATCTGCGTTCGCGTCCCGCACGACCAGCCTTCGCACCCCATCAAACCAGCACTGCGTCGGCAGATCCCCGTGGGACGGCGGGGGGAAGAATGTGCCGCGGGGTGCGTCCAGCAGGAGTGCGGGGGGTGGAGAAGTGTAGGCGAAGGTGACGTGCAGCTCGACGAGCGAGAGCGGGTACTCCATGGTCATAAGATACGGCATTGTCGCGAAAGTGTCCCACGCGCCATAGGTCGCGGCGCAGTCGATGAGGACAAAGTGAAGGGCGGTGATACGGGGGGTAAAGCCGCGGATGATGGTGGCGATGCTCCGGGATGGGATAGCGTATCTCTGGGTTCCGTAGCGACTGAAACCGGGGAGGAGCTGGAGACGGTGCGAGTCGGTGGTGGCGTACTCAATGAGTTCTCTGCATTGGGAGGTATACTCCCCCTCATAGCTGTGGTACACAGAGATGGTGAGGGATTGGCAGGTTTGGGCGAGGTACCGACGGACGTCCGTGATCCCAGCCAGTTCACATATGAAGGATGCATTAGAGCGGCAGATGTGGGTAATGTATTTGATGTGGGTGGGGGAGGTGACCCAGAGGTCCCGGAAGACGAAAGAGAGAACAATCTTTAGCCAGTCACGGCTGACCAGCATCCAGTGCGCCATAGATTGGGCATGTCGGTGACTGCTGGTCGAAAGACAGCCCCAGGCGCATACCCAGGCGTGGTAGATAATCAGCTTGACCAGTTCAGGGGGGAACATGACGACAGAAGGAAGACTCGATTATGTAACCATCAAGCGGACTTTGAACACGATCCCGTGTCTTGCTATATCCCCATGTCCACCAACACGGTATCATTTTCCTGGCTCGCATAACGTGCCGGGAGTTCATATCGCCCACCACCGCCCGACTCCCGCCCAGAACTCCAGCGCCCACCCACCGCCCCAGTGTGAGACGATGGCGAAATCCGTCGCGGCCGCCATCCGAAAGGAGAGCGCACTCGCGGGCACGTTATTTGTATGTGCGGTTTCAAGTTATCCATTGAAGTTCGATGTGCTCACCGGCCGGGTGGCATGCGCCGATTTACAGGACGACAGCCTCCCGATTGTCAGTGCCATAGGGAGAGCTATATGGCGCTCGCTTCCTGTGATAGACTCTATCACGCAGCAAGCTGCGCTTACACAGGCGAGTCTACCGACGGGACTTGGTCTTTCTCACCTTTCGCGTTCTAACGGTACATCGATTGGCAGGCAAACGACCGGGAGAAACATCGAGTGAAAATCCTTATTGACGCAGCGGATGCAGCGCTGAACCCGGTTGATCTCTCTGAACTGGGCTACGCATGCCTTGCCTTAGCCAATTAACTGACCAGGTATGTGCACATTTTATGGACTTCATTCACTGTTTATGTCTTGACCTCCACTTTTACTGATTACAGAGAGGTTGATGCGGCAAGGGACGGGTTCCAAAAGCTGGAAAGCAATGACTGGGGTGCACACGCTGTTAAGGAGCTCCTCTCGTCCATCCGCCACCAGATCGGTGGCACGGTATCAATGCTCCGGGTACTTTTATACACAACATATTTGCTGAGATTCTAACATCCAGCCCCGAATATCCTAGATATTGGCTGTGTTATCAGTTTTTGGTGAACCAAGAATCCCGGCCTCCTTCCAAGAACCCGAACCCCACCACATCGAGGGAACCGTTCACGAAATACAAGATGGCTTGCATCCATTGGACGGCCATGCTGTTCAGACACCCCTAAATCCAGATAGTGTGACTAAGATGTTGGTGGAATCCTTCTCCGATGTATGGAGCGAGGCAGCAAAGGTTTGCACATCACTCTTATTGCATAACTCATGGCTCACTCTAAAATGAACAGGGAGAGGCTGCAGAGTGCCTGCGCATCGTGCGGAGCATCATGGAGGCCACACTTGGATCTCAACTACAGCCCCTGCTCTTTGGAGCGAGGATAGCAGCTGAATGCCTCGAAGATTTTACAAATCTAAAAGTAGGTTGTTGGTACTCGTGGTAGGGGGAGTGTGTTCAACTCATCACATCCGACGGTGTCTAGAAAGGGCCTTGGGGATACGCTTGGAGCTACTCCATCGCCTCGATGAGGTACTAGATCTCTATAGAGAGCACAACCCCCTCGCAGCAGTGCTCAAGCCGTAAGTATTATGATATTATGCAGGGGCTATCTTTTGATACTCTCCTTCCAGGGAGTCTGAAAAAACAGTCCGCATTCTCCTGGCGCTAGAGAGCGATCTTTCCTACGGGAACGTACGGAATTCCTTGGCCGAATTTGAACAGTCGAACAGAGATTTCGACAATGTTTGTGATGCTATTCTGGTTTGTTTTGTTGAATACGCTAACTACTGTACATACTTGTAAGGGAGCAACACCCCGGAGACCGTGACATGGCCGTTGCCTTTTTGTTAGGCAACGACCCCCACCGTGAGCGTGACCATTGCTCCAAGAGGTAACATCAACTAATTATTTCCCCCCAACTATCAGGTTCCAGGTGGTACAAAAGGGATCTCTGCTATTCACCAGCTGTGATTGATAGTTTGCAAGCATTTTTTATCTTTTATCCAGCCCTGAGGATGTCCCCCAATTTTTTTTCGGACCTGTCACGATTTTTCCGAGGCAACAGCGCCCATCGTGACAGTGACCCGGCGAAAAAAAGGCAACACAACGGGCTTGCAGTGACCGTGACTGTTGCTCCCCTACAAGTATGTACAGTATGTTAAACAGCTCCCATTTTTGCTACAACTCCCACGCACAAGAGATCCGACAACGGCGGGGCCGCATCCCACCAAAAGTCGACTAGCCAAGATAGTGAACCGCGTATTTTCGAAGACGAGCAAGAACACACCTTGATTCCCACTAAAATTCGACTAGCCAAAATAGTGAACTGAGTGTTTTCGAAGAAGACGAGTAAGAACACACCTCGATATATTATTGTAAAGCAGAGTAATCCGAAAGAAATTTTATCGGCCATCTCGCCGGTGACAGAAAATTCTAAAACTTGTGAACAATCGCTCGAAATAGACCACCTACTGTACGCTGCAATCCACTGACCAACGAGAGAAACTTTCTTGCGAGACTTCGGTGGGCGGAATCTTGGGACCATATCAAAGAGTCACAATCTGGTGCACGAACTTTACCATCTCGCACACTAATACTGTGTCATGATTAAAACCCAATGAATGACCTTCGATGATAGCTTTGTAACATTGGCTGCCGAGACGTGCACAACCCCCAGAACAACATGCGTAGTAGTCGATGGGATAATTTCTGTGTTACTTTTTATGACGCAAAGCCAACGCGGTCTCTTCATGATCTGGCGAGTCTACTGGCTGCTTGGCTTACACGAGCCAGCAGTCGCCCTTTGTCCATTTCCCTTCCAAAAAATCTCAATGTCAACGTTGCTACCGTCATCGGAGGGCACGCAGATTGACTCCAAGCATTGACGGTCCACCACGCCGTCGAGGACATCCGCCTTCTAACAGCTGATGGGCCATTTTTGTTTCTTAAAACTTTGACGATCGTCGGCTCAACTGAAGTGGAGGACGAGGACGACGACACGTGCACAACTAGTGTAACCATGGAAATATTACGCGCCTCCCCCAATCTTGTCGAATGCAACTTCGAGCGGGTGGAGTATCATAGTGACAACCATAGCCACGCCGCAGCAGACGTGCTGGTTTTCCCCCACATGCAACACCTCAAATTCGGAACATATCCAGATTACGCTAGCAGCGATTACATCTTGAGGCATATATCCACGCCTCGTCTTCAAACACTCTCCTCCCCTGGATCCACCATCAAATTCGAGGAGCTGCTTCAATTTTTGAGGCGTTCCTCACTAGTGTTGCAAAAACTTGTCGTCGGCTACGACGAAGATGACCTCGATGGTGATTGGACCGATCGCGAGATGGAGGAATGTCTCTCCCTAGTTCCCAAACTTACGTATGTAGAGCTGATTAGGCCTACCGACACCGCCGGCGAGCATTTCTTCACTATTCTCGCTCATTCACCGCACCTCGTCCCCAATTTATCGACTATCTCGCTTCTGATTTTCAACCCACTCTACGGGGCGTCTTTCTACCGGAACCTAGTCACCGCACTCTCGGTCCGCCGTAACCAAATCAGCGTCGTGAAGGTGGAATGCAACTTCAGCCGTGACCTGCCTGCGGAGAGCATGCGTGTTACCCTGTAACAGCTGTCGGCAGACGGGATGTCCATCCAGATCAGAGTATCCGGCGGAGACAGGGTTATCTGAGGTGCGTGTCCTTGATTCCATCGAGCTTTCGAGTAATCCATTTCATAGATCCTTTTCCTCTACTACTCCGCCGAAATGGGGTCGTCCCGCCAGGCAGATAGAATTAGTTCAGAACGCGCGGCACCATTATCTATATGCCCATTGCCCATTCACGCAAAAATACAACTCATACCTCGCATCAAATAACCCTCCTGCCAAAAAGAGTGGCTCCCCTGACATTGGGTGCGTTTGAAGAACTAGTATAGGCCTCCATAGTAATTTGGTATGTCTGAGTCTGGCTGTGGCGCAGCTTCCCGTTCAAGTGGGCGATAGGTATGACGGGCTGATCCGGACAAAATTATTTGAGCCCAATTTGAGCCACGGAAAACTCGGGAAATCACCGATGATCACCAATGATTTAGGATGATCACCAGTGACCACTAGTGATGGCTGGTGATCACTAGTGATCCTCATTGGTGAGCGATTTATCACCAGTGACACTCACTAGTGAGCGAGCGATTCATTTGTCGGTCATATCGGTGATGCGCTGATGCGTCTGCACTGCTTTTACTGCCATCACAGTATTTGGTCCGAATTGTACGCTCAATAAGGCATGCTCGTTTCGGCACACTTCGGCACGCTGTTTGGCCGCTCTCTGTCTGTGTGGCTTTAGCGGACGACTCTGTGAGATTAATTGTGTGTCCAATAGATCCAGCATAGTTGAAATATGTCACTCTGTACCGTAAATTCCAAGTGATATTTGTCGCTTTGACCGGTGCGTGTTGCACGTGAGAGACTTTGGGACGGGATTGGGACCGAAAAATGTATTGGAAATATGCCGGTCGTGATGCCAGCTATCATCAGTGACCATCAAGTTGCGAAGCTTAAGTAGTATTTTCCGATTTTCCGATTCTACATTTGGCACCCAGTAAGCACAAATTGAATGGCAGAGAAAGGAAGGGTAAAGCCCATTACCTCCGAGCGAATATCAAGGGTGTGGACTGGTGCGGATTGAAACTTGAGAGCTCGGAAGAACAATCACGGTGATCTCCGAACTCGGATCGCCCGGGCCGATGTTCTTTCTCTAGCTTTACAGTCTCGTCGCTCGCACTTAAAAGTCATACTATAAACGCGTAAGATGGCCTTCATAGCTCTCCGAGCATTCTAACCCCAAAACTTCAGGAGCTGCAGTCATGTCCGTCGCAGGACTTCAGGCGCGCATCGACCAGCTCTCAGCCGAGATCGCTCGGCAAAAAGAAGTTCTGACGCAGCTGGAAAGCAGTAAAAGCGCTGCCCAGGGGCAAATAAACGCCATCCTCGATCTGGTGACGTTTGCCGCTCGAAATATCGTCCGAGATCTTTATCCAATGCCTTCCCTCCCGTCCCAAACCAGCGGTTGCCATATCCCGATGCTCTTCCTCGATATCTGGACTTCTTGGGCAGATATTGCGCTCTCCACACTAGCACTCTGGGATGCCATTCACATGGAGGACTCGGTGTTCTCCCGGGCCAGCCTTCCAACTCTGTACGCTTGGCTCAAGCGATCAGGCACTCGTGCGTTGTCTATCACCCTACCAAAAGGCCTCCATGTCGACGTTGCTTCGGCGAGGAACGCCCCGTTTCTTAAAACTTTGATGATAGAGAGCTTTGTTGGGGACGGGAACGAGGAAGAACGCAACCAGTTCATCAGTACAACCATGCAAATTTTGCGTAACTTCCCAATCTTCTCGAATGTACCTTCGATCGTGTGTTCTACCGCCAGGACGACTACATGGAGGAAAGCGAATATCTGGGTAGAGAGGTACTGGTTTTACCCCATCTGGAACACCTCAAGTTCGGAAAGTCTACACATTTTGAACCACATTTCGACACCTCGTCTGCAAATCTTCTTTCCTGCAAAGTCCCTTCAAGTCAAAGAGTTTTGAGGCGCTCTTCGCTTCCGCTGTAGAAAGTCAGGCCTGGCTTCCACAACGAGGTGTTGGATTGGACCAGAGATGAACTGGAGGGATTCCTCTCTCTCCTTCCCGAGCTCGCTCAAATTGAGCTGATTCAATTTTCGGATTTTGCCGCCGCCGATTTTATCACTGTTCTGGCCGACTCGCCGCGCTTGGTCCCCAAACTTTCCAGCGCAACGCTACGATACTTGGCCCCGTCGGCATCCTGGTACCAAAGCCTGCTAAACGCGCTCTTGGTCCGACGTACCCGAATCGACTTTATGCAGTTTGAATGGGTTTGATCTGTTGAACCCCCGGCGGAAGACATTTGCGTTGCGCTTCGACAGCTTGTGCATGACGGAATGACCATCCACATCGTAACACCGGGCGACATATTTATCTGAAATGGCCTTTTGCATTCTCTGTTTCTTCCGCCAAGCTTCAACTAATCTAGTTACTTCCCCCAGATATTCTCCAATCCTGCTCCGCCGAATACGGTCGTTCCCAAGTCTAGGGCGGACGTCTGCAAACATTAGACGAACTACAGTGTGAATATGGCAAGCCGCGGAAACTCGGAGGAAGCTTGCACTGCTGGCGTCTTTTTATGTTTCGTGGCTCATATTACCAGCTCAGTAAATCGCCATATCGGGATGGGATCCGTTCCATTCTGGATTTCTCGGGATGAAGTTGAGTTTGTCATGCCAGAACTATTGCACTTGGCAAATCCATTATTTCTGAGTTTATGTACCTGACCTCAGCTTCAGCGGCGAGACCAACCTACCTACCCTACCCCATATGATAATTGCTTATCGTTGGGCCCCCTTGAGTCTGTCAGCTCCCACCGATCCTTGATCGGAGGTCGAGGTTGTTATGTAATCCGAAAATTCTCGAATATCGTTGCAGATTTGGGGACGCGTCTTCACTCAGTTCGAGATGAACTTAATGTTCCCTGACCCAAAATGAGCTGTTTCTTCATTTACGGGGTGATGTGCGGTGGGGTTTTTTTGATTGATGTGCCCCAAATTTCAGACTCCGCCCAGCGCCATCCCCGTAAAGATCTGGAGCCGAGATTAGCACACTCGCAGCAGAGTTCTCACTGCGCCGCGGCTATTTCTCTCACTGCACCCCAAAAACTTTCTCACTGCGGCCGCATCACCGCGGCGTCGGTAAAAGACGGGCCTCCTCGCCCCTTCCCCGTTACTGTTTTTATCTTCTCCCACTGTGATTTTACGCTTCCGAGGTACGAGGTTTAATGTTATAGCGTCAGTTTATAAGAGAGTATTTTACGCTCGCCTCAGTCGCAAGCTTCGGACCTTCTGGACTGTTGAATTCTGTCAATTAATCATCTTCAAGTTGCTCTTTTCTACCTGGCTTCAACCGTCCATGCATTGGGTCGACCGTAGATTGTAGTTTGGATCATTTCAAGGCCAAAACATGTTTCCTCAAGTACTGCTAACATCCTATCAACATTTGTTTTCAGGGCGAATTCCATCTGGCCGATCCTATTTCTTCTCCGTACCACTGGACTGCCTAACTCGGGACTGCTCCAATTCGGCTCCAGAACCCTCTGCTCTGTTCTGGTTTGTTTTCAGCATCAAAGCAATACACTTGCATGTATTTTCCTCTGGATCCTTGAGATTTTCTCATTGCTCTACTGCCTACTTCTCGGGGGCGACGTTTGATCCGCCCGCATATGCACTCGGAGAAGTTTCTGTGTTTACCGCTCGGAATTCGTTCCCCCTCATTTCTATTTCCCGCCCTCGTCGAATTTAACTCTCTACATCTCTTCCGCAATCAACTGGTCAAAAATATTCGCTCTATATCAACCTCAATCCCCTCTGTGGCGGCGAACCGTGAGCCTCGTCAGTGGCACTATAGTCTGAAAATGTAGTACGCAATTCAATTGATTTCAATTCCCCTTGATTGTGCGAGTTGTCGGAGCGAAGCGGCGGCGGGTCTTGTACCCAGTAACATCATGCGCATTGAAAAATCTGAGTGCGCGAGCGTAGAGATATTACATGATTGTATAGACCGAATTATACCATCCTCACGACGTCTGCATTTGAGCCCTACAGAACCACGAGGAACAGAGCGGCCAGCCCGAGGACGACAGAACCGAAGATGCCCAAAGACAAACGCTCCCCACCATTCTTAGCGACAATTGTCACACTCTTCACTGGGTGGCCCAAGTTCGCGCAGCCCTGCACGAACGCTGCATTGAGTGTCAGAATGTGTATTACGGACATGAGACTCTGAAATACCATTGATGTAGTTCTGGAGAGATTCCTGGGTAGCTGCCAAGACGTTAAGCTCGCAGTCGAAGCATGCTTCAAACTGGGACGCGATGGTGTTGGTGCACGACTCAGTGACGGTCGTGGCGGTCTACAGTGACGCATTAACAATCAGGAGGGTATCAGTGTAACGTAGCACTTACCGAGATCGTATTATTCAATTTGTTGCACGGATTCACACATTGAGGGGCGATGGTTGTCAATGGGAAGTCTGAGTCTGAGTCTGAGGTGCTTTGACGGATGGACAGGAAGAGACTCGGAGAGCTTGGGCTTGGAACAGCCACGACTATCGGAGGGACATCGTCAGAACCGCTTCCGGCAGTCACGTTCAGTTAACGTACCTGACTGGGAGGCCAGGAGCAGAGACACAGACACAGAAAGGATCGCAGTGAAGCCGAACATTGTCAGCGGAGGGTAGTTTGCAGTGACAGTCTGTGCCGAGTAGAAAAAGGGCGGCCAAGAGCGAACAAAGAGAAGTGGAGTCACCAAAGGGATTGTAGAACCGCACTCGGTGGTGCCCTGAATTTATAGGAAGGTACTCAAGGAAATACTCTTGGCAAAAAAAGTGATAAAGTGCGGAACTTGTCAAATCCAACCTCAACCCAATCTCTATTCTGGGCAAGACTGACAGACGTCGATGTGATCCAAAGAGCGGCAGTCCACAATTTCCGGTCGGACTTAGCGCGCAGAGTCAGCGATAAAGATTTATACCGCCACGGCACTGTTGCGATGCTGTTAAGCGCTTCATTGCGTAAATTAGAGTAGTCAGAGGGATATGTTGTACTACGACCAAGTGTTCAGGTGGTGTGTGACGGCCACCTATGAACTGAACACTTGGCGGCGACGGACTCGGACGGAGTGATTTTCTAGCCCAAATAGACCTAAAAGCACCCTTCAGCGTTTTCTGCACGTGTATGGCAGGTGGTGGATGATTGATCATTACCGAGAAACGAGCATTCAAAATGAACACTTTGGTGACGGGTGACATTTTATCCTGAGTCTTGTCCCTGCAGGGGAGTCTGTAGTAGATGAGTAGAGCTGCGATCATTTCGGAAAGTTTGATCGACAGGTGGCGTTGCCATTTTCGGAGCCAAGGAGGCGAAAATTTCGGCACAGCTCAAAGCAGACCATGGAAAGGTATAGTCCTGAATACGAAATGTCGCCACTTGTCTACTGGGAACCGATTGAAATATTTCGGATGTATTCCATTGAAATATTCTTCAATGTGTTGAAGTTGAACCTCAAAAGTTGTACCAGGAGAGGGACCTCGTCGTGTGTCGGAGCAGCTATGGTCTGCGTGTTATTGGAAATTTATGGGCCAAAATAATGGTGCTACCCTGTCCTAGAAGATTCAATATCCGAGACATTTTCTGGGCGCTGATCTCGCTCTTTCTTCAGATTGTCATTTTCTGTTTTATTTCTGCCCGATTCACCCGCATGGAAGAAGAATGAAAAATAACCCACTGTGAATACAAGGGCCTATATCTGTGCCCAATTTCTTTGCTGCCCGGCTTACCGGCAAGTGCCGAGTCAAAGCATGTTTTTCGTGTATCACTCAGAACAACAAGCCTTTCTATATGCATGTTTTTTTTTTGGGCCATTATTCAAAACAAAACCGTAACCGGTAGTACTCTCCGGACGCTAACTGAAGTCGGCAGCGGTATTGAGGGCCTCTATGGGCCTGGGTGCGTACGAAAGTGGCGAGAACCGAATCGCGGGACGTCCTCCAAAAGGAGCAAGATTTGATGGGAGTTCTACTCATCTACTCAACACTGTTGTCGAGTCCCTGTGAACACTTGATCGTAATATACTACAGTACTAGGATAGATGCTCCATTACCAAAGCAATGTCAAAGATGGCGGGTGAGCCGGCAGAACGTCCTTTTGGGGGCTGCTGCAGCCACAGGTCCGAAGCCCAGCTTGAGTGCCACTGAGGGTTGAGGGACCGATAAGCAAGGAGGTGGACAAAGATTTGGTTAAAGACTCTGTCAGACAGGTCAAATGGTCTAGGCACGATGGAGGGCTTGACATAAAACTATTCGACGTAAGGGTATGCAGGCTTACTCGTACGGAGATACGGCACTACATGCACAGGACATGTGGCCACTGGCTATGTACGACTCTATATTTTTGACAGTGAGCTACAGCCTCATATCTAATAGGGGGTTAACGACACTGCATGAACTACACCCACCGCATACGCCTCGGTACACTGAGATTTTTCCAGATGTTCCTTATATCGCAACATCCCGTAATCTATGCCCAAACCATTCCACCCAAAGCCCCAACATGGCCCTGAAATTACCAAATATGTACAGTGACAAAATTCGCACTGTGCCCGAAAGTCCTCGGCACGCACTATCTCCCGGCCACCTTAGATTTTATTGACACTTGGCGGACACCTTCATTTTATTTTGTAGGGTTTGAGTATGGAATCGAAGATACGCATCGTACGAGTCGTTCGATGCCACTTCGCCGAATTTAGGCGACATCTTAAGGGTATATACCAAGGGAGGATAAACAGAACTCGGCCGGCAGGTACATTCGAGAACACGTCACATTGAGAGCAAGCACGGCACATTCCCATTGATGTACCGCCTTTGGCATCAAAGGCGGCACTTGCCATTTTGGAATGTACCGCGCGTCGGGAAAGCCCGGTTTCGTAAGGGGACACGTGTCCCGCTCCTGCTTTTTTTTCATCTTTTCTCCTACCACTACTCACCAATCCCCCGACGCGTCGAAAGCGCGCGTCAAAATGGCCACCGATGCGGGTGCAAGATCCAAGCACACGCCGGCAGACCGAGAATACCTTGACAGCCTGACAGCTCGTCAGTTGATGGACTTCCGGGACTACGTGCGTGATTTCCGCGGCATGCGCGCACCTATTCTGACGCGCCAAACTAGGTTTTCTCTGCCACGTACATCGCACGCAATGCCGGCAAGTTCCTTGACCACGAATGGGTAGATATTGCTCTTCTCCGCGAGTATCTCAGGCAACCACAAATTTCTGCATTGCTCGACGCGTCTACGCCGCGTTCATCTACAATCTCTGATCCGGTTCGCGCCGAAATCGAAGCGCCACTGCCCACGGTAGCCCCGGCCACTCTCTTGGTCAAAGCGGAGCCCCAGGCGATCAGATTGCTCCAAGCTTCTGCCGACATCAAGATGCGTGCCCTGAATGAGAGCGGTCGAGAAGTTTTTGAGCTTCTTTCGGACTCGGAGCCCGACGCAGACGAGCCGGATTCGGACCTGGAGGTGATAGACGCACTCCAGTGTACATCTCGATCCTCAAGCACAATTCCTCCAGCCGGTGCGTATGTCTTCATAATTCCTGACATTGCTCATTAATTACTCTAGACACCGATGAAGCGCACGACGTCGATTCTGAGTTGAACACATCTGGAACTGCCTCAGGCTTCCCCTCGGACGGTACGAAAAGCTTCATTTTCGCGGGAAAATACTCACCATCACCACTAGATGACAGCGAATTCGGGGATGACCCCGATTTGCTGCAGTCTGACACGGTGTGGCAGGATGACGGCACATCGCGCGTGCGTATTGGGAAATTCCGTCCCACCCAGAAGGTCAGCCTGGAGCGCATGGAGTATCGCGATGGTCCCGCCTGCATCTACCCGATCCACCGCATCCGAACCGGGATCGTCGTGGACCTCAGCGATGAGAAATATCATCTCCGGGACCCTGTGAATAAAGAGTTTTATACCCTCAATACTATTATCATTAGCGCCGTTCGTTTTTGTTCCTAAGTTCGAGGTTTATATTCTGATCAGATCCTCTGTGCTAGGACAATGACTCGTGGGAGTGGGCTGGCGGTGGCACTCGCGGAGGGGCCAATGTCACTTTTGCGCCCGGCGAGAAGCCTGTTCCCTGCCGACGTGTTCGCTACGAGTGTAAGGGTGCACACGCATGCGACCAGCTTGATCCCGCACTTCGAAGTGTGGTTCGCTTCGAATTGGATGATCTAGCACCACACAATGCGATCATTGCTGCCCAGCAAGAGACCCGGCGCAGAGAAGGCAACACTCCCGAAGAACGGGCCGTACTGTAAGTCTCTACTTCATTTTGTTATAGCTTGTACCTCTGACCCTCTTCAATAGCTTTGTCAACGTCATACGCAATGCCAAGTGCCAGGCTGTCAATTCAAATGGGAATAAGTGCCGCGGTGGGCCGATATTGAAGCCCAAGCCTCAGGTATTTCGTTCAAGCATCAACAATTCAGTCCGTTGATCTCTTGATATCACAGGGAGCGTCGCGCGGTCACCAACTCTTCGTTGGATGCAGCGGCTGGACTCCAAAATTTCAACGGGGCCACCGAACACACAGCATTCCCGATAATGTCGACGAAAATCTTGTCGCAAACGCCCTCGCGGGACTGTCGCTCACTTGCGATCCCACCAAGGATACCCCTCCTTGCAGCGGTATCATTCACCCGCATACCGGACTCAAGAAAAAATGTTGCCGTACGTTTCTTCAATTTCTGTATTGTATCTAACCCAACTGATTCGTCATTAGCACACGCTCATATTGCTAACGGAATGCAGGTGCAGGGCCAAATTCAGAATTATCCCTGCGACGCCACCCGCGCGATTTATGTCCCCAAGGACCCGTCTGTTCGCAAAGTCCTCATTATCCATAACGAAACCGGCCATAATCATCCGATGCCGACCCTCACCAAGGTCTCTTTGGGGCTCAAGGACATATATCGACAGTGTGTCGAGGCGCATGGCATCCTCGGCGCCACTGTTTCCAAAATTGACAACGGTATGAAGTTGATTTTCTTGCGCTCATATTTTTCCGTCATTGAAGTCGACGTAGCCCAATCAACGAAAATGCAACTTAACGGGAAGACTCCGTCTGCGCATGCCGCTCCACTGCACAACAGACGGGTCAAGCAGGACGTACTCCGTGCAATCAAACTCGAGAAATATCCGGATGGTCTCGACGTCAATGGCAAGTTGCGACCCCTCACTGAATGATCAGCCATATCCTCATATTTCACAGCCATTCTCCCTATCTATCACGCAGAAATCTCCAAGCCACTCCCCGAGCGTTACATCCACAGCTACATCGAGACACGGAAAGGCGAGATAATCATCATAACCTTCATTCCTTACCCATTTAAACTATTTGTTCGAGGGGGGAATCTGCTCGTCACCAATGTCGACATGGATGCTGCGCAGGTCCTCGGCCTGTGTCGCTCCGTCATGAAGTACAATAATCCAGCATACAGTGGTATTCCAAACGACACACCGCCAGAGAAGGTTGCGCCGAGATTTATACAAGTGTGCTGGCGGCACGGGAAGGAGTAAGTCTTTTCTCTAATCCACTTCCGAAGCTGATCATCCTCTCGAGGCCTGTTCATGACTTCAAGGCACTTGTCTCCCCCGTGGAATTTACCCGTCTCATGGATTTTACCTACATAGACTCAAAAGAGTCTCTCGATGGGTTCTCGTCGTTTGTTTATGGCCTGAAAATTAAGAAAATCTCGGGTTAGTGTTTATTCAACTCAAAGTCTTCTTCTGACCACCGTCTGTCTTTCCTTTCAGATTGGTGGAGACATAAGGAAATGCACGAGTGGATTATTCTATGCATCGTTAAATCCCAGTCTCTCATTCCTGCGGACGTCTGGGACGCTACTCCTTCAACGACGAACACCAACGAGGCGCAACATCACTGGACCATTTCCCTGGCGGGGATTAAATTGAGCCCGGTTGAGGCGCTTGAAAGGTGGTTGAATTTCTTTTCGGATACTTTATTTATCGACGCTCACCACATTTAGTCGGCGCAAGATAGACCAGAATGTCGCGGACGAGATCAAGATGTCCATGGAAACTGGTATTCTGTCTAACCCCAACAACGAACTGTCCCACCGCATGTCCCGCAACTCCCAGCGCCAATCCACCATTGCACGCAAATCACGCGAGTCGCGCGAGGCCGCCGACATCTCGGATGAACTCCAGCTCCAGATCAACGCTTCTACTGCCCTAACGAAGACCCTAAAGGCGCAGCTCAAGGTCGCCAAAGGGACTTCTAGCAAGAGGAAGAAGAAATCGGATGAAATGTCTGTTATTCTTTCCGCCAGCTCTAGTGGACACGTGAAAACTGCTCGCGGACGGGAAGGTGATCTTTTATTATTTATGTTACTGATTCAGTTGCGTTAACGACTTGCAAAAAAATCAGAACCTCCAATTCCTGTGCGCGCGACTCAGTCGGATAACCCTTCATCCGCTACTGGAGCTCCGACGCAATCTGGAGAGCCGTCAATACCCGTATTATATTCGGCTCAACCCGCGCCGAACTATTTTTTAAACGACTTCCATTTCGACACGGTGATGTGTAGTCTCGAGGGTGCGGACACCTCATCGTCTGCGCATGGTCTCGCCAGCGCCGAGCCATCCGCATTTGCCCCTGCATTTGATCCCACTTTATTCGGCATGTCTGCGGAGTGGAACACACTGATGCCTTTTAGTGCGCCTCCAGAAGATCCTGTACAGGACTTCATGAATTTGTACGGGTTCTCTGCTATGTTTTCTGATGCTGGGGCACCTGCTGATTTCGGCACTTTCACTTCGACTGGGCTATCTGACGACTCACTGCCCTTACTCCCTCCACCACCCCCTGAGTCGCCTCCTGCCCCGTCCCTGGCTGTCGACCAGGTGTCGGAAGCGGGCCCGAGTGCCCCGAGATCACGCTGTTCTCGACAAGAAGTCGACGTAGCGAATATTCTGCATTCGAGGCGCGCCAGAGCGCCAACCAAACGGTTTGCAGATGGGGATCTCTCCACCCGGCCGCAAAAAAAGGCCAAGGGAAAACAAGGTATGCATTTCCTTCTATGATTCTGTTATGCTTTCTGAGTTACTTCCATTTCCAGTGGTTCGAGGTTGAAAGAGCGGTTGAAAAGGCGGGATCGGGAACGGGACGAGTTTTTCATTACTTGCTTATCCCCTTGGATTTATTAATTAGTGCCTGAAAAATGGTGAACCTCCCCCAAATATTCGTCTGTAGCTACTGTGCCTTTCGTATTTCTCATCCTTGCAACGGCAGGACAAACTTCCTGAGGGATGTCGCTATCGAGCCCGGACGGCAAGGCATGGACACATCACTGGAATGTGCCGGGTTTCCTTCAAGTCCGGCACATCCTCGGCAAAATGTGACGTCCGTTCGCCGGGAATATGCCGGGCTTGAAGGAATGTGCCTTGCATGCGGCAGAATGTACCGTGCATGGAATGTACCTGCCGTCCGAGTTTCGTTGGTCCCGATACCAAGGGCGCCCTTTGTGAACATTCTCAGACCACAGCACATTTCGACGTAGCGCGGCACATGCGTTGAATGTATCGTGCTTGATGCAAAGGACGGCACTTTCCATTTTTGTAATGTGCCGATCAGGCCTGTATCGAGGATTCAGGAACGCCAACTGCGTGAAATGACCCGAGATGGCGGCAAACTGTCGGCGGCAAATTAGCGGATCTGTGGCATACCGTTTGATCGAAGTAGAGTTAGGTTGACGTGGACGAAGAGGTTGTTCACTGGGGCGAACAGCGAGGATGGCTTGGTCGATGGTGAAAGAATGATGTCTTTACGTGAATGCGATTAGATGAACGGCGTCCTCGGCCGAGGTGTGATTTGGTTGAAATCCAAATCCACAGTTGGCATGCAATCCCACCGAGTACTCGGAGTAAAGCAAAAAATGACGCAACGTGGACCACACCTATGCTGCCGGTGGGACTCGAACCCACATTTCCTCGTGTCTCGTGCAGAAGAGTTACAGCACTGTTAAAATCTGAGGCGGCGATCCACAGCAGCTTGAAAATAACTATTTGATGCACATAGGGTGCATGCAATGAGGAAATCAACTCAACGGCAAACCTTGTGCGGACCGCGACACAAATTGAGGTTTTTTTTTCTGGTTGGAAGTGAGTGAGTATGAAGGACTATGCTTGGAAATAGCCTGCCGGTTGAGAATGCTCGCTCCCTACCTCGGCCAAGGTCCAGTCTTTGGTTGAACATTGAATTCGTGTTGTGGATGAGAGTTCACCCTTATTGCTTCAATATGGTAGACCGGTCGATCTGGTCTTAAATTTGGATCATAAGCCGTGGCACATGCTGCCGGTGGGACCAGAGTTGCTAACATTGCAATTTAGAATACGAACGGAGCCAGTTTAGAGCGTGTGTGGCTGTATTTGGTGTTTGGGCTGGGATCTGTTGTTTGATCAGAGCCATCACGATGTCGTGGTGCGTTGATGCTTTTAAAAGTCTGGCAGCGTAAAACTGACTGTCCATCCATCATAGGGTTGCGGAAGAAACCGGGTGGTAACTTGCACTTGTAATTTACCGCGGTCACGTGTTATGTAATATACCTATTTGTTGTCGGGAGGTCGAAAACACCCGGTATATAACCTCCCGCACAGTAATCACATTAACAGGCCTTGTGCCATACCACCAGTGGCAAGTAGCGCTGCGAAACTGAGTTGCAATGTCTGAATATATTTTTTAATGCGAGAAGTTAACGAACGGACGCGTCGTGACTTTTCCGTCGGACGCGTGGTTCCCGGCGAGCCATATTGGGAAGGCACAAATACGCAGAACCACCCAACACCTACCAGTAACGATGTCCAGCCTCATCGACTCACTGCAAGTTGCAGTCTCAGATATAGTGTCGCACAAAGAGGCAGGCACGCCAGTTCAAGTAATTATTACATTCCTAACAGTACGGACGGTTAGGCTAAATACTCGGAACAGAATCTGCAAAATAATATCAGCAAGCCGTCGCAGGCTGCTGGGATAGCGACAGACAATGCCAAAAACAACGCGGCCCTTCGAGAGATCCTCCTAGAAATGTTTCCCGCATACCTGGGTCAAGGCATTGTTTCGAGTCGGAGGAGGAGGAGGATGCGATTTTGCATGCGGGGGATCCTTTGAAGTCTAAGAAAAATTAGAGGAGATAGCTCGCAACATCTATATAAGAATTGAGCACTTCCTATGAGAGCGAAGACCATTTGTCTTTGGGACATTCGTATTGGCTGCCCGAGCACCGCATGCCGTCAACTGCTCCACTACTCCACTAAAAACCGTCAAGATGCTGAATTCTCTACTCAAATGTTGAATTGCTATTTTTAAACTGTTGAGATGATGAATTCAACTCCAGTTGAGGCGCAAACAACCTTTCCTCTCGCCATGAACACCAAGCAACCCAAAATGCGTCCACTGCTTCCCAAATCTGCATCTCAAAGCAGGCCAGAGCCGTTCTTGATCAAGGTCCGCTTAGATATCAGACCATGGAGTCCGTGATTACAAAGGCTAACGAGCTTCAGGCCGCGGAGCTCCACCGAGGCATTGACCCTCAAGTTAGCCCGCGACAACCTTCCAAAGATGTGAATCTAAATATATGTGCATATAAGTCGTTCAACTGATTCTCTGTTGCCGCCTTCCTACTTATTAGCGGGCTGCTACCGAATTTAAACGACGCTCCCCAGGTCAAAAGAAGCGACGAGAAAGGGAAGCAAAGGAGAACAAGCCGAAAGCGAGTATCTTGTCTTGATTAGTCCTGATCATTATTTGACCGGTGCTAGGGCTCGAAAATAGTCAATGTTCGGCGTTGCGTTGCGCAACGGGCGCGCCGGCAGCGGGAACTTCCTACTGACATCAAAATTATTAAACACTCGGAACCGTGGAAATATTCGATCGCAGGCTCAAAGTTTGCGAAGAAAAGTTGAAGAAGGGGAACGACGTCTGAAATCTGACCCTATTTGTGGTAGGTAGGCAGGTATATTCCTGCACGGTCCCGTGAAGAAACAGCAGGGGCCCGTACTACATACACAACGTCAAATGTATGCTACGGATACTTGCTTTCTTCCGCCCCTTGAAAACCTGAGTGACCCCCCCGTGCCTCCCGCAACATCTTGTACGAAAAAATAAAAATACAGGTCGGGTAAATGAGGCACCGGCAGACCCCCAGTGTCGCAGGACGATCCAAAATCAAGTACAATGTCAAGTGTTATTCCAATTGAGTGTACAGATATTCCGCTGGTTTAAAAATTTTGCACGTAGAGTAAACCTCAAATACGTCAAAGGTGTACTTCGCCAAGCTTTGGGTAACATCAAAGCTCTGGCACCGCGCCAACGCGAGAAGGAACACGTCGATAGAGATCCAAGTACGTGGTAAATCGGGAACCAGGTGGTAAATGTCGACCAGGAATTCTCTTCGTAACGCTACCAACGTCGCTTCAGTCATGCATCCCAGCAGCGCGTGACTCTCGCTCTCGACCTCCATGTGGCAGAAACGGCAAAATCTGAACGCTCGCGGGGTACGTTCACGATAGTGTTCTGTGTAGCGCAGAATCTTGATGGCAAGGGTGTGAGAAGAGAGGTAGAGCCGAGTAAGTGCTTTTTGGTGAGCGGGTACAGGCACGCGCAGATATTGACACATTTTGAGAGGCATTTGAACGAATTTCCCGTCCTCGTCACGTTCCAGACGTCCCTGGATCAAGGGAAGGCGGGAGGCGAACTTCAGCGTCAAATCGCCAAGCCATCTTTCACACGCCGCCGTAACTCCTTTGCGAATCCCGATAACGCTGTCCGCATCCAGCTCGCCCATAGGGAGATGTATTGGCTCCGGCAGGGACTGCACAACGAGTCGTAGATCTGAGACCCACCCAGGGTAGCCGGTGTTGGCCAGATGCACGGAGTCGAGGTACACAATTTTTGCGAAGTGTCTTTGCAGAAGAGTGATGAGGTAAATGAGGTAGCCTAGCACCAGAATAGCGTGGCGATATGGTAGAGGAATAACACCTGTTTCTGTGTGGAGGGTGGCTAGTACCAAACGGCTGTTGACACCAAGCAGATGCCGGATGAATTCATGTTGGACATCAGAGAGTTCCTTGAGATGTGCCATCACAATGTCAAGGCAGACTTCGCATCTGAACATCAGATGAGGGTCGATCCGGTGAAACGATGCTACTCGGGGTGCGGTGGAACGATAACTATGAAGCTGAGATAATGGTCTAAACCAAAATAAACAACTAAACAATCAATCAAACAAAAACTCCTCCTCCTTATGAGTAGTGATAATCACGGGTGTTTGGGGGTAAAGACCAAGTATTAGGTCAATAGATCGTTTACTGTTCAAAGAACAGGGGAGTGGGATAGACAAGGGTTGTGAAACCAAAGTCGAGCAATACGTGCTATGTTCGAGACTTCGTACAAGTGGTGGGTTCATGGGTTTTTAAGGCAATAACGGCCAGTAGCCAGCGAGTTTATGTCAATTAAGACAGGTTTGTTGGATTTCTCCAGGTTGGGACATGATACACTCCTGCAGGACCGCAGTATATAACAAAACACAGAACACAAGTCACAGAACACAAAATACACACACAACACACACACAATACGACCCGCAGCGCTGGACAGAGTCCACACAATTCACAATTCAGTCACACAGTCAATCACAGATACAATCCAATCCAATCCAATTGTTGCCAAAGGTACAGTACTCGAGTCGAGATAACGGTCACTTGGGTCTTAGAGCTAAACAACAACTCCGAGCCACACCGCCGTTGCATATGGGAACAAGGTAAACCGAGTGATGTCACTGCACCGTTGTGCGCAAAACCCCAAGGTAGTCTGCTCCAGAACCTCTCTAAACTACGTGCTTTTATACTACTGGGATCTCGACTTTACAACACATCTATTACTACATCTCGGAAAGCACTCCGTCCCGGCGTGGAGCCACGGGATGATCTTAGGGGATCCCCTGACTCCTATTGGCCACGCACCGGCTCTATGAGTCAGAGCTCTCTTTGGTACTCAATCGGTTTGAGAGTTATTGGTTAATCGAATGGAAACTTCTGAGCTGTTGTCTTCTTTGTCTAGTGCTCATCCCGAGCATCAGTCTTCATTGTCTATGATATGGCTACCTGTGGACACCTTCCCCGTGTCCGTAGCTAGTCTGGTTGTTGTGATAGACCAAAGTTCCACTTGTCTCGGTAAGTGCCGGTGCCATCGCGATTTGATGTTTAACCAGTACAGCTATTCTGATGCGTAGGCACACTTGGCCGTCGGCAACTCACTTTGGCCATGTCTATTTACAGAAGTCTTGCCCCATCCAAGAGTCTGGACCCGTCATGTGCCTTGTCGCACTGTTCTCGATAAGAGACACAATGGTAAACAATCGAAGTCGGCCGTTTTGGGAGGCCCCAGCCACCTGCATGCAATGTCATGTATTCCTTCCCATCTCCTTGATGCTAGCCTAGCACTCAGCTCATTTGTACGCACACGGGTACTGATATAAGGTAGTTAGTCCTGTTCTCGGTAAGTCGTACTTTGGCCCCAAGTTGAGGTACCACCATAGGAACATGCCAATAGAGAACCTAAGCTCCGTGACTGTTAAGCTACTCGTTTGGAGTTCCTGATAGCCTCTTACAGAATAGAGAGAGCGTGCTTTATAAGTATAAAGACGCGAAATGCGAAAATACACCTTTGGTTTGTACACAGCTTATCAACATGCGCCCACTCACCTCGTGCTCTGGCTGCAGCTCGTCCTACTGCCCGCACATCCACTGCATGTGCGCATCACACACCGGCAGGTAGCATGACCAGCTCCCCGGGCTCGCACACGGCGTGCCATTTCCCCGACCGCCAATCTGGATGCGCACCGCCGAGCGCTATGCCACGCATCTCACCCTCTGCCCCACGCTGCCACCCGCACACGCTCATGGGCAGGAACTGCCGTCACGCCACCCCCACCTGTGCACATCTGCAACTGTGTCTTCATCTGCTGCTGCCAGCAAACGACGCAGCACGACACCAATAGCATCCAGCACTGACACAAGTCCCCCCATCTTCATTTCCCTGCACACCCATCCTCATCCTGGTCCAGGACCAGACCAAGGAACCGAGCGGGTGCTAGGGTGGTGGTGGTGCAGCCGCACAGGCAGCTGTAACTGGAGGGTAAGTCCATACTGCAAGTGCGATGCAGATGGAAGGAAAGGAGGGACATACTCACGATGGGTGGGTGGGGAATACTATTGTTGCAAGGTGGTGGGGTGGATAGACACCCCGCCGATCAATGTCAGGGAGAAGTGTCTCAACATCGAGCGAACACGTAGCGGTATGGGGCGGGGTAGACAATATGCTACGAGTCGAGTCGAGTACCACACAATGTGATGGGAGTATGTAGGTCCTCTGCATGGGCGATTTGGGCACAGGAGGACAAGAGGTGTGGCCAGGACACCTGTAGTATGAGTTAGCTTGCATGGAGGAAAGCTGAAGGGAGACATGGAAGAGTGGACGTACATCGGAGAGAGATGTCCTTCAAAGAGTGTGCGAGCTCTGTCTCAATGAGGATGTCCTGAGGTGAGCGATCACAGGTGGGGTACAAGGGAAGAGATGGGTGAAGGCAGGGAACCAGTGGGTGTGGAGGAAGTGCACAGGAGATGAAGACCGGGTCAGCCATTAGTGCTAGCTAGTGTACAAGCTGGTACGACAGAATGCACCTGAAGCTGAATGGCGGTACGCTACTGGAAGTGTGGATGCTACGTCAGTGAGGGGTGAAGATGGGGATGAGGGGCGGCAAGTGTCCGAACTGAGAGGATGTGGAATTACACAATGGATCTCGGATGTGGGTAGATGACAGCGGAGATGGGAGGAGCTGCGTAGCTCGTATTAGAACAATATGATTCGGACGACATGGTGGCCAAAAGGGACGTACATGGCGCTGTGCTTCGCCTCGGGTACACAATTGGATGCAGCGCCGTGTGTTTAGCGTCAGAAACTCTATAGAAAGAACTAAAAGCTTGTCTATCCTCTCGATTTGGCAGGCATCGAGCTGAGGATAAATGTGCTGTGAGGGTTCCATACGCTCTGTGCATGCCCTCATGCACCAACGCGGCTGTGACAGAGTTGACATGACACAATCACCTGATTTGGACTACAAGAATCCGCATTCAGACATTCCACCGGGATCTGCACTCACTGCACCCCTTCCCATGGGAATCCACCTCATACAACACCAACCACACCCCCAGCGACCTCTTCCCTCGAGATCTCACATAACTCCAACACTACAAGCATCCTCACAAACTCTATCCCATGGGATTTTGCACACATCTTGTCACCATGGCGCAATACGACCAGATCCCACGGGATTATGCCATAGCTCACGCACCACAAACCCTACAGATGTCTCAAATACCACTGACAGTTCAGACTTTACAAGATACAGGCTCTACCCGTGGGAATCCCCCGGGATATGCCCTCCAAGAGGCCTGTATCCTTGCACTCCACCCATAAGTAACAACCACCGAGCTCCCGCCGGATAGAGGATGGACATCAACAGCTCGCAGGATGATCCATCCATGTTGGGACGTGTTCAAGGCATAAAACACAACCCAATGAGTCCACACCCCAAATCCTGCTGGTCTGTCAGCAAATCCTGCCGGAATCGACTGTTACGACGAGGTTTTGACACCAAATCACGCCGGATTTGCTGGTGCAGCAATTCTATAAGCCAAATCCTCGGGGATTGGGGCTCTCTATCAGCTGGGATCGTTCTCTAGGGAAGGTCTATGGTGCAACGGGGGCCGAAGGCTGTGTAGAATCGGAAAAGGTATAAAAGGACCACCCATTTTAGCCAGTAGTCAGTCAATTCTTGGGCAAGAGTTTTCCCCCACTCTTCACCCAGTGTACCTTGTCCCCCAATACAAGAGTTGATCACACACACACACACACCAGTTCACGCTTGCCCTAGGGCACTCTACTCTCCTCCCACACTTGCAGCTCCTCTTCAAAGAGCTCGTGCTTCATCATCCTCGAAAGCCTTACCTGTGCACACCTTCCTACACAAACACATTGTTGTGCAGTAGGGAGAACCTTGTAACGGTCTACATAGCAAATCGTCTACGACCGCAAGGACATACCAAGCAACACCACCACCGTACGACCAACTCTTGTCGACATTAAAGCCACCACGGAATCCCCGACTTGGAGGATTCACACATTCAGTCTCTCACCCAGCACCTAGGGGAAAGGTGTTAAACCGAATCAAAGAGGAGACTTTAGGAGTTTCAGACCGTTCACCACTGACCTATCTGAACAAGTATTTCTATATTCTAAACCATCCATTTCGTTAACCACACAGTTCCAACCGAGCACACTATCCAGACCAACATACCTGTTTCTCCACCACCACCCTCTCTAAACTAGAAACCATCTGATATAACCTCTAGAGGACGAACACAGCTACACCGCAAATACCATCATCTTTCACACTGTAGCACTGCAGTCCTTATCACAGCGCTAGGATTCCAGGAAAGATGCATATGATGAGTCCAAGTCGTGGTTTCGTTTGTCGCCAGATGAGAATTGTCAAGTGAGGTCGGAGGGTCTAGAATTGGAACAGCAGTGAAACAATGAAATCATTGTGGTGAGAAGAGAAAGAGGATGGCTGTGTTCGGCTGTCATGTTGATCACGGCGATCTAATATCTTGCTCCCGGCTCCAACCCGGCTCTCATCATGTCTTGCAACGTTTGCTGCGCCTTCAGACCTCCTGACTAAGTAGAATTAGCAACAAGTAAGCAGGTGAACAAAGCTCAACACATAAGTTCGGAGGGAACCCACTGATTCACTGCAGCTGCTCTTTCCCCAATCCACCATCGCCCAGATGGCAGACAATCTCCAACACTTTTTTGTTTGCGATGAAAATAACTCGATATTTCGAGTGCCTGGACGGGGGTTAGATTCCATCAGGATCCGTACTGTAATGTGTTGCATTTTTTCCCTGAAGCAACAAAGTTTCATTGGCAAATTTCAATTGCCTGCAGAGAAGAGTTCAGTTCGATTCTGGCGGTGAGTGGGTGGGAAAGACCTACTTTTACTCCATTTAAATCAGTAGGAGTGGCACAGGGTCTTTAGGCAGCCAAGCATTGCTCGTGTGCAAGCAAGCCTGAATGCAAGGTCGTGCGCGACAGGGGTTCAAATCTGCCGGGATCCATGTGCATGCCACGATAAATTGTGTTTTTTCACTGGACCGTAGCTAAGAACTTCCCGTTCGATAGAAGTGTTCCGAGCCGCATCACAGAGAGCTCAGAGCGGGATCGTGAACATCAATTCCACACGGATCATCCTTAGAAAAGGTTGAATTGGGTAGTTGATCATATAAAATCAATTCTTTATCCTTGGAAATTTGGAGCAGTGTTCGACGTAATCGGCAGATAATTTCCTGGCAATTCAAATCCTTGTAAAAAAGATAAACTGATTTCAAACTTCCTACTTCTTCTATGAACTATGCCGCCGAGGGGATTGAACCCTGCTTTCTCCGAAAATGGATACACTGCCTAATTAATCTGCAGAGACGATCCCTAGATAATCCACAGACCAATCAACATTGTTCGATTCCAGTCTATTTGGTGGATCCCTAAACTAGGAATAACAGGAATATCCTTAATGCATTCGCTCAGGCTATCAAAAAAATGGTAGAGACAAAAAGAAGTCTAAAATCACAGGCAAGAATGATTTAAGTCTGCAACTCTTTGATTCTAGCGCAACAAATCAGACGTAAGTGCCGTCGCCCTGTATTGATCATCTCAAAATTCAGTGACCTAAACTTGCGAGGAATGTGACGAAATATATGCTTATGCATTCATTTTTTCCAAGATCGCCAAGCTCTCTCGCCGCAAATGTCTCCCTCTCAATTGAGATGATGGGTGACTGGACAGAACTAGGGGGGCCGACATTTGCTCGATCATGCGCAAAGAAACTTGGGGCCGACATCATGTTCGTGGTGGGTATGTAGCCTCGACCATCGAGAATTTGGAAGCGCGAATTAAGCACTGCAAGAAGGGTGTTGGCATAGAGCACCGGCAGTAAAAAGGCCGGAGTGAAAAAGTAGGGCGACAATGTGAAGAAGAAAATAAGAGCGATCACGGCCACCACAGCTGCTTGATATGTGAGTATCCCAAACGTTTTGCAGCACCGTGAACATACCTGTCAGACACCCGGTCTCGATTATTATCCAGACCAACCTAACAATCAAAATGCATGTTCGGTGGAACCCGGTGTCACTCGTCAATAGCTTGAACGCGGGGTCAGATCGCTCCACAGGAACAGCCAGAATATCCACATAATATGTCAAGCAAGCGGCGATAATAATATCACTCAAGGCTGAGCCGCCAAGCCATACCTGTCACAAAAGTCAGGATAACACTGCGAAGTATTCGTAGCCACCGACCGCTGAAGATCGTATGAGTTGTTCCACTGGTAAGGCGCGGAAGAGAAATACAGATGCTGATTATCTAAGTAAACAGGCAATTGCGAGGTGATTTCGGCTTACATTGGTGTGTGAAGTAAGCGGTCATGAACGCGCTGATACTAGTGGCCAAGAAACCTATACACAGGCCCGGTCGCAGCACAAATCGAGGGTTATAGAGATACGGTTTCGATGAAAAGTGGAGTCTTCCAAGGGTTTGATAAAACGTAAAGACGGTAGGCGCAGAAAGATTGACCGATCAGGGTGACTAAAACAAAATTGTACTCAGACCTGGATACTAATCATTTACAGTAGAATCCCACCCAGGCCACTCATGATTGGGAGTCGGAACCACAACAAATATAGATTGAGCAGAACAGAAGTATCGCCAAAACCGTTGACGAAATTTGAGAATGTGTCGTGCGTCGCCAGCACTGTTTGTACCAACCAGATCACGTAGACGGTGTAGACCAGACACTTGGTGAAGACTCGATCTTTCGGCAACGCTTGATAATAGAAGGCAATATCGGATGATATATACATCGCGGCGAACGGGCAGAACCTGCACAATTGAACAGTCAAAGTCGCGAACAGGCACCAGGTAAAGAGGTATCCAAGAAGCTGTGTGGTGGAGCATGATGTACAGAAGTCTGGGCTTTAGCTTCGGCGTTCCGCTGGTCCAGCCCTGCGAAATCAAAACTTAGCTTTCGTTCCGGAAAAGAGACCACCCACACTTCGTTAACCGCCGTATTTCCATTCCGAGCAATTTGAATGTGGTGGGATGGAGCATGCATGGCTGTTAGGAAGGAAAAAGTCAATCCCTTGGCGGACTATTTGAGTGGATTGAATGAGCCTGGTTAAATTTAGAAACACCATGATACGCCGTGATGGTGGGACTCCAAGAGAGTGGCAATTCTCTCGGCCGAAACGGGGGATCACTCACAGGGCTTCTTTTTCTTTCGCCCATGTCATCTGTGGAGGGCAAGAACAGATGGTTATCTAATAAACAAGGAATCCTCAGTTGCCGTTCGGGTAAAAATACTCATATATCAACCCAATAAACAAGAAATTATGGTAGGATAGTAAGTAAGGTAAGACAACGAATAAATGCAATATACCTCCTCAGTCACCGTTAGGGTATAAATACTGAGGAGGCGTGTGTGGTGAGTTCTTGGTACAAGTGTAGCTAGCATGTCCAATAGAAGCAAGATAAACAAATAGAAGGAAGATGAAAGATGTAAAGATTGAAACCACACGAGCTCTATGATGATGTCGTAACTTCATCACTCCCTCGACTCATTAGAGAGCGAGAGAATAAGGAAGTGGAGAATCCGGCGGCTCCTATGAGCCAGGACGTATCAGGGAGAAGGCCGAAAGACTGAGAGGTGTGCGTGATAAGTCTTGGTATGAGTGTAGCTAGTGTGTCCAATAGAAAAGATTAACAGATAGAAGGGAAGATGAAAAGCTAGATGAAAGATGTAAAGATTGAAACCTTCTAGAATGAGAGAGAAAAAATAATAATGCCACATGCCGCCAGTGGGGCTCGACCCCTCATTTTCCCTAGTGTTATTCCGCCCAAAAAAACAGAGTTCGTTGGGAACCGCGCTACATGGGGTTTTCTATAAGGAAAACTGGTCCCGAAACCTGCACCTTCTCATATCTGTTTTGGATTCCGCACATTTCCTACCTATAACCTGCCCCTAATACTTCACCCCCGTCGAGCTACATACCCCTTCAAAAATCGCACTTTTCCCGCGCTACAGGCCAAATGGCCTTTGAACTCTACTGCATTGTGGTTCAAAAACGACCTCGGTCCCGTCGGCTGACATTCTTGGGGGTATCCAAGGTCGATTCCTCGCATGAAAATACCCCTCCCACCCAACTCTCGGCTCAAACGCCCCAGTATAGCCTCCCCCAGCGTGAAATCGTGACCATGTTCAAAAACTCGTCTTTTCGCTACTCCTGGTCCTGTAGTACCCTCAAAAAAATTCTCCCTCTCTCCATATTTCTTTATGGCGTAGCCCCATTGAATGCCTTCATTTTGATTCTATACACGCAATATTATGTTTTGAATTGCCCAAGATATTCACAATTCACGGTTGGGAGGTGAAAAACCCCTGTTTCTGATTCGCTACAGCGCTACAATGCTCAATATGTTTTTGTATGCCGGTACCCAGCTACAGAATGGGGCAGCTTGCGACAATCTTAGTTTTCCGTTTCGGTAACTCGTACTATTAATCCTTGAATACAGACTGACTAAGATCTATACCACGAGTATCTAATGGAAATCAGAGCTGAGTCCTTCGAGTGTCATCCGCCAACGTCCTCAGTGACTGCGTTACATTTGGCCGCTGCAATTTGCTCAAGTCAAACGAGGACCGGAAAGAAACACCAGCCAATTTTTAACCCGTGAAATGACCACAAATGAAAGACCCGAGGAGAAATCCTTTTGGCCAAGGTCAATCACTGCTCTGTTCAGAGTAAGTCCTTGGCTCTTGTGGATTATGATTTTTGGATTGAACCCTGGTTGGACCCAGATTCTTTTGACGGTTCCTTGGACACTGTTAACCAAGCCTGGGTAGTATACAATCAGGAGCAGCGGACAAATCAGAGGATTTTTCTACATACCTTTCGATGTCCAGACATTGCGTGTGATCATGACTCTTGCACCCTCGGCCAAAAGCACCTCCTTCTGAAGGCCTTCAGCATTCCTCGTCCGAGGCCTTCTTAGCTTCGGGAGCATGATGCTTTGCCATGCAGTGGAGAACGGGATTTCCGAGAAAGGCAAGTCGAGGAGTGTTCAGCTCATTCACAGCATCCTTAGAAAATAGTGCATGGTCTTCAGCGGAGGATTGGTATTCACCAAGCCTCAACAGTTCATCTCGAAATTATCTACTCTGGATCATCCAGTTCAACGTGGCATGAGTACGAATCCTAGAATTCCAGTCACAGGAAAAGCAAGAGATTCTCAGAAACCCTAGAGGGAGACAATTTATCTGTTCTAAAAATTCTAGAATTGAGCTGTCGTTAAATCAGATCCTCCGTGTGCTGGTTACAGATTACATTGGCTAGTACTACATACGGTACTTCGACCGACGACGAACTGTCGCGCCTTGACGTGATGTTCATACGGGGCGACCATCAATTGCCTTTTGCGGCAACATCACCGGCATCAACGAACTCTGCTCAATACGCCTCCTACAGCGCAGGGATCTTGGGCGCAGTCGACGTCCGCACCCTACTCAGCCACCCAAAACTCCTCAAACCGGTCGTGAATTTTATACTCTGGACACGTCGCTTCAGTTGAGTCCTTTACCTATTTTTCTTCCCTCTCGTATATAGATTACTCTACTTACATATAATACCTCTCTCTCATCTCCCTCCATCACACCAGAAGACGACCCTCCGCACCATCATACGCCGCACTTATTACCTCCGCACCTTGCATATGTATGCTCACTACCAAATGTTTCCCCACCCGCTTCCTCCTTTTATTCTCTTACTCGCACGTACAAAACGGTCTCTGTTGATAACCCCACCATATTTACCGCCTCTCAACCCCGTCTAGTTAACCTAGGTACTGCTGCGTAGCCCTTATGGCCAGATACAGCAACAAATAGAAATTCAGTTCAGTTCAGTTCAGTACAGCCATCCCGTTTCTGCGATCCCCTGAAGAATTGGGGTCGCAAGCTCCCCAATGATGCTGTTTTTAGAAAGGGGCTTTGTTACCCGACGTCAATCAACTTTCGAAGCCCACTCGAAGACTAGGCTA